>JAABKJ010010035.1:0-11063 GCA_011634705.1 Andricus grossulariae
GGATAAGAATTAGTAAACAATACTTTCTGTGATTATATATTATTTGCATACTTACTAATTTTCCATGATAATTTTATGACATCATATCCAGTCCACATATATAAGCCTCTATGTATACACTTAAAACACTTTTTTGAACTTTATTTTCACTTAATATAGTGTAATGTGCGTACAAAACAATTGCACGGCGCGGCGGGCTAGCGACAGTGTTGAATGGATCGTCGCCGTTACCGTTCAAATTCAATTTAGCGTCGTTGCGTTACTATGGTAACCAGCATGGCCGTCGAGCTGGTATGCGTAATTACAACGAAAATGGGACAATGTTTGGCTAGACCATGAGTGGGTTGGATCATGGAATTGAAGGTTAGAAACTTGAGACATTGAGCTATTTTTAGTATCGTTAATGGGTCATGACACTAGCCAGACGCCATAAAAGCCGACCCTTGGACTTTCAACAGGAAACCGTCACTCAAAATGATTGACGTGCATCCTGTAGGAAAGTCGAACTTTGGGCCCATGTCCTTGAACTGTCACTCACTTTAATTACTTAAAACTAGTAGGAGGAGCAAAGTGAATACATTTATGATTGGTTATTTGGGACTTAAATTGAGTGACGTAAGCATTTCTATTGGTTAAACGCTAAAAGTAGGGTTAAACTCCGCCCAAAACGTGCTTTTAAATATAGATGCAGAGCACGAAAACGTCCGAATATCTCGGCGCGCGCCTCTCAAGCTTGAACCTGCGACTTTTGTATCTTCGTTTATTGTACAGTTTCGGACTTAGAACTTTTTAGAATCTCGGAGGTAACGTAACTTCACTATCGTGATTGCGATGCGTGCGTTTGTGCCGAAATGTTAAGTGCTAAGCTTACTTGTGTGTTTGTTCATCGATAATCTATGAGAGCCTTTAAATATCACCTTCGACGTATCAGCGCTTAGTTCCAACAGACATTAAACTATTGTAGCGCTGGGACGTAACAGAGAACGCACGCCTGTGGCGTACATGGTGGGAAACAGCCCACAACCGCGATCGCCTGTCCTCGGATTTCTATTTCTTCCCAGATGAGAGCGCCTCAAGTAGCAAATTAAGGAATTACGATTTACATAGTAGCAGACGACAATTTAGTTACAAATTTTCTCTAAGGAGGCGCTCTCATCTGGGAAGAAATTTCGCTATGGAGAAAATCGGAGGACAGGCGATCGCGAAATGGCGCCAGGTGAAAAACATGGCGTGCGGTCTCCTTGTAGTACTTCGTGGTAATGATAAATGTTGTTGGCGAAACCCCATAAAATATTGCGCAGATACATATTTATATATAAAAGGAATGTCGAAAATTTACAATATGAGATAGTATTTTCTACATCATGTACAAAGTGATACTTCTTACTTTCAATACATATATGCAAATGAAGATAACCATAATTTACTTTTCACATTGCGTTATATGGTGATTCGTGGACAAAGTTTTCTCTCTGACACTTCCAAGATGAATAGAATCTTGATTTCTTATCGGGAATTATCTCCATGAATATAAAATTTATCTCTCACACATATTGTACATCCCGAAAATAACACGAGTTTTGGTATAATAATCGCAGGCAAAAAAAATCACTGCATCAAAACAAAGAATTCGGTTCTTGAACTATTTGTGCTTTCCTAACCCTACTAAAAAAAGTCAGAAATCGTCACAAATGGTCAGCAGTTCTCATGATTCCTGAAGATCCTGATCATTCCTGAGGAGTCTGACTATTTCTGAAGACATGCTAATTCACATCCGATCAGGTAGTTCATCGGTTAAGACCGCAGGTAGGACAACCGAAAAGGATTAAGAATTGAAAATAAAATTTTTTCAATGTTGCATATGCAGATTCAAAAGTTAAAAATTCAGAATCTACGGGTTTCGACGATTTCAGATACATAAAAATTTTCCTACAAAATTTTAAATTATGATAAATATAATGTATCTTGTAAAGAGGAAGAGATACGTCAAAGCGGACAACATCTTTAGATTCGCCTTCAGAGTCATATAGTATATAAATATTCATAATGAAATATAAATAAAAAGAGAATATGCAATAATGAATAAAAATAAATAATATAAATAACCTGGGCGATACAAAAGGGGTTAGGTTTTATGGCATTCTATTCTTGGACCCCTAATGAAAGGATTATCCCTCGAACCCAAGCTCTGAGGATTTCTGAACATTTTCTCATGGGTTCTGACTTTTCCTGCCGATTTCTGTCGAGAAACGTAACAAAAGTAACCAGAAATGGTCAGTTCATGACTTTTTTTCTGATGATTCCTAACTTTTTTTTAGTAGGGAAAACAAAGGTTTTTTCGTTTCTGACCTGTAACCACATTTACGAATTTTTCCATATAAATGTCATAGAGATATTCCAACTTTATCAATCGTTTTGTCTCTCGATTTGTCCCGTCAACAAAAAGGTGAATTAATAAATATTTTGAATTGTCTTTAGCATTGTGTCAACGATTACCAATTGTCCGCCAGTACGAGTAAGTGTGATATGTGTAAAAAGAAAATAATGTAATCCAAATTTTACGAGATTTTAGTTTCACAACTGTTAATGAAACATATTCTGCTTATTTCGAAGTACTTCTCAATTTGTATTTTGCATTGGTAAATAATTGTTTTCCCATATTAAATTCTTTATGAAATTAAAACATAAAGGTTCACAGTATATAAAGAACAATTTACATTGAGGTATTTCGCAACAGATGGCGAGTATTTTAATGAAAAAATAACTTTCCCCATTCCGCTCCGGTATCCACTAACAAAAGGTACTTATTCCAAGTTTGTTTGGAATTAATTATTTTAATATTTTCATAATATTTCTTCCTACATACTCATTTTTCTATAATAGTTTCTCGTACACAGAGTACGCGTCAAACTCAAACTGCGCGGTCATACTAACAAAAGGGTGGAATTAAGCGGCTGCGTGACTTGGACGAAACGGGGCCCTCAAGTGGCTAGACCATCTATTTATTGGATCATGGTCGCTGTCATCGTATATTGTCAAATGAACATGGCGTTCCCGAGGTTATTGCGGTGAGTGCTGATCTGTTTCGTGTCGTTGATTTAAACATTTGGCGTGTTCTACAGGCAAAGCAGAACTTTGTACTCTGTGTGGTGTGGATGGAGACGCGTTCCTGCTACTTTATAGATGGCTGGGGTTGCGACGCAGCCTCTATTGAAAATGGACCTTGTATTAAACTATTAACTCTCGGCTGTAGCAGTAGTGCAAACTGTAAACAGTACACAGTGGATGTATACACCCTAACGCGGTATTTTTCACCTAAATTTTTGTATACTTACACATTTTTGCTCTACCAATTATAGAATCAATGTTGCTCCGTGGACCAGGCTAGAGTTAAATTTTCATCCGCCGCGTATCCTAAGGATTGGAATGCCGGTTCTTCACCAAGTGGTTTTGTGTACGGGGTAAAAGTGGTGGTGGTGGCGGCGAAAGAGTTAATTACCTTAATTCAGCATCGCGCTTTTTCGTGTTTATACATATTTTCCGAAATCTTACTCGAGTGGTTGTCGATTTCTT
Source organism: Andricus grossulariae (assembly GCA_011634705.1). NCBI lineage: Eukaryota > Metazoa > Arthropoda > Insecta > Hymenoptera > Cynipidae > Andricus > Andricus grossulariae. The sequence goes on from JAABKJ010010035.1 coordinate 3,574, forward strand.
CATCTAGTGCTTATTTGACGTCTCTATAGAGGAGGTAGTTAGGGGTGCTGTATTTTCTGTTTAGAAAGGTGATTTTTGAATGTCAAGGTGATCTATGAATTCAAGTGGTGAGTTAGTTCGACACGTGCTGACAAGTGACATGTCAGTAGAATCCAAATGGACAATTGGCTTTCGTTAAAGATTACGATTGTAATTCTTATGAATCAAGGAAGGAAACACGACAAGAGGACATGCAAAGTTAGCAAAGGTATTGGCCACTTGAGTTGTCTTAATGACAAGAAAGAGGAGTAAGAAGAGAGTTTGGCCATATGCCGCCAGCCGGGTTATCGGCAAGAGGCTTGTCTATCTTGATGAACCACGGACAACCAGAAGCTCGTCATCGGAGCAAGCGATATTTACTATACGCGGAGAATGGGTCTTCTCAGCCCTTTTGTCAGAACACGACCTTACTCTCCCCCAGGTTTCAACACATCAGCAAAGTCCTCAGTCAGTCTAGGTGAATATTTGACAGTTGACAATTTTGTCCAGTAGATTAGCACCAATAGGTACAAGAAAGACGGATTGTACTATTTTATTATTAAGGGCAAAATTGAAACGTGTAAATTAAACGGATTCCAATTCTAGTTCTCCAAATAGGAATTTAAGAAACCTGAAATTTATGTAACTCTGAATTACAGTGTTTGTTATGAACTCTTATCACTTTTCCAATGAGTGTATCTTGTAGTTTACAAATTTTCTATTTAATGAACGTTTTTTGTTTATTATTTTTAATTGAGTGTTACAATTTGAACTTTTTAAACGATTTCGACTGAATGACCTGATCAGGTTTGGTCCAGATTTAAAGAATGTTAATATTTTAGCCGACATTAAATTTAATTGTTCTACACCCTCGACTGAAAGTTTGGGTCAAATGATATTTTTCAAAGTTTTCAAGTGGGTGTCATCTTTAATACAATTTCTAAACTTCTGAAAATTATATTGTCTTAAAACGTATACAAATCTGCGTTGAATGACTTATGTAATTTTTTTTTATCACTAGAAAGGTGTCGACAGTACCCCTGTTTACCTTAGTTACTCTTTTTTTAAATAATTGTTTTCTTTTTATTTGTAAGCAGCATTAAGTTTTTAATTATTTTTGCTTTTTCTTAATGCAATTCAATGCAAAAGCCAGATACCTGATCGGGGCGCTACCTTTTGGATTAGTTTCATAGACATTTTCCCTCCGGATCGCAAGATAACTATTACTAAAGACATATCCGCGGTCGCTGCAGGGAGCTGATTTTACTCTATAAATACTAGAATCACATTTTTCTGAGAAACTTAGGGCCTACTAATTTCAATACTTTCTAACCCGAGCATTCGAAAAAATTGTTTCACACAAAAGGTATTGATATTAGCCAATTTTCCACTTCGAATACAGACCTTATTCAAAACAGGAGTAGGCCCTAAGTATCTAAGAAATATGCAATTCTAGTGTTTATGGATTAAAATAAGGCAATTCAATTTTGAGGTTAGGGTATTGTTCCAACAACTTCAACCGTTGCATTAAACAAAATTTGAAATATTAAAACTCATCACTAATCTCTAGAAATCCACCGACAAATGTGAAGATGATATCAGTAAAAAGTGCAGAATTTACTGATAGATTTTTGCCAATTGACAGATTTTTTCGACAAAAACAAGCAATAAAGCTTAAAATATTTTGAAAAATATTAAGTAACTTTCAAAATTCATAAACTTAATAAAGTATATTAGACTTAGCATCATGTACGTTGGAGAAAGAAATAATTCTTTCAGGAGACTCATGACTTTATTCATGAGACTCTCTAAATTTGAATGAGTAAAATGTAACTGATTGTCAATTAAATTCTACTAATTGCTGTAGCTAGAATTGAGTCACTGGAAATTAGTAGAATTGTATTCATTGGACTAGTAAAATGAAAATTACTAATTGATCAGTTATAGTTGTATTGAAGAAATCAGTTAATTTTAAGAGCTTATGTTCTAAATATATTTGCGCACTATTTTTAAATGTGAAATTGTTTAAAGTTTAAAATTTGTTCACACATGTAATAAATTCTTATTCGTTTATTAAAATAAAAATGTCAAAATACACTTTATTATTATACATATTGGAGCATAAACAAAAGCTTAATTCAAAAATTGTTCCTCTATCAATTTCTTCTAAGTCTACGATTGATTCACTGCAGTTACGGTATTTTTGCTGTTAAAATTAGTAAACTTGTGAAAATAACTGAGTCATCAATTTAAATTAAGTGTACTGAATGAATTAGTAAAATTTCTACTAATTCAAATTTAGAGATAATAATCATTAAAAAGGAATTTTTCCATTTATTTTTACATTTAATTGGTGTGGCGATTACTCGGCATTGACAACTTCGACATGGACCCAGTGACCACCAGCGAGAGTAACCAATCAGAAACTTAGATTTATTACTGTTAGGAAACCAAGGAGATTTTTTGATAACAGTTCTTCCCAACACTCACAACATAAGTTATATAAGCACGTGCGTAAAAAAAGTTCGAGAGCATGTTCGAAAAAATAATTTTTCATTAAAAGTATACAATTTCCTAATAGTTTCGATTAAAAAATGAAATCGGCCATTTACAACGTGTAAACCTGACATTCATTAATTGGCGAAGACTGGAATGGCCATCACTTAGTGAGCCTAAATGTCTGGCTGGCGATTAAATGGATTTTTTTAAACTAATATTTATAATATTTTACCTTTAAAAAGTAATTATTTAGCTAACATAGAAATTACATATTAATTTTGAAATTTGAGAGATTCTAAAAATATTAATTGTTTTTAATCCTAATGATTTCTTCAATTCTTGAAGATTTCTAAAGGTAGGAAAATTGCTCAAGGGTGATTGCCAAAAAGGTGACCACTTTAAGCCCCACAGTCATTTTCCACTTTCCCTTTAAATAATAGAATCTTTTCTAAGATCATTTCAGTAAATTACTTATATCAAATCACAATTTAGTAAAGTTTTAACATTCTAGATGACTTGGTTTAGAAATTATAAATAAAAAAGTACTCGAAATGCCCTTAATTACACTGCAAAAAAATATTGCTCCAGTCGTTTTTTCTATGTGTGTTGCGGCTAGCTTAACATTAAGCTAGCACGACCACTGTTTTTGTTTATTTACATGCAGAGCATCAAATTTGGCAATAGGGAATTAAAGTAGCCCTAAATGAGCCCTAAATTCCGTATAGGGTGTTAGTTCATTTTTGCACTGTAGTCATGTCAGCTTAACGGACCTTAGAAAGATGACTTTTCTGCTATAAAAGATGAATTTATAATCCAAAAGGACGAATTTTCAACAAAACAGTTTAGTTTTCGACCCAAAAAGATGACTTTAACAAAATAGTTGAGTTTTCAGCATACAGAGACGCCTTTTTAACTACAAACAGTAGAATTTTCCTCTAAAATGACGAATTTTTAACAAAAAAGTTGAACTTTCGACCAAAAAGAGGAATATTTTTAAGAAAGTTGTATTTTCAACCCGAAAACTTGAATTTTCGACGAAAGTGTTCATTTTAAACCAAGGAAGATGACTTCTTCCATAAAAAAATAAATTTTCCACTATAAAAAATAACTTTTCTACTATAAAAAATAACTATTCTACCATATGTTTCGAGAGCCGTCAAATCGGCTCTGAATGAGCCTTAATTACTTGTATCAGAGATTACTCATCATATTGGGCTGTTATCTAGTGGATCTACTAACTTTACGTAAATATGACAGAACCAGCCATTTTTTTTGTTTTTGAATGAAGGACAAAGTTGAAATTGCTTAGGGATTAATTTGATCCACACAACATTTTTGATCGAGAAAGAGTTTTCATATAAATTTCTAGCTTAAAATATTAACCATTAAAAAAGTTACTCTTTTTTTCGTAAAATTCAATTTTTCAGAAAAAAAATTCGTGAATTTTTTAAAGTATGTTGAAGACTTTAGAGACACTTGTAGTTCTTATAAATTACTTTAACATACTTGAAAGTATGCCTCTAAATTTTGGTAAGTAAAAAGGTTCAGTAGTTGTGAAGTTACAGACGATCAAAAAGTGAACGTTCTGATTGACCCAGAGTGCAGGAGATGTTCGAAAAAATAGGCGTGTACTCGAAGGGTTAATCAAAAAATGATTTTTCAGTTGATTAAATAATTTTTTTAAATATACTTTTTTGAAATATATCTGTGTTTCTAACAGTCCAGAAAGTAATTTATGTTTTTTTTATAAAGAGCTGTACTGGTACAGCGATTTCTCTACTTAAATGAACAAAGCACAAATTTGAACTTGAAGAAAAACTTCAATGTCAGCAATACATATCAATTTAAGCGAAAATTCCAAGTTTGGTCTCTAGAATCAAATTGTATTCATGTAATTTATATGCACATAATTGAATTTATAGTTAAAGGATTTCAAGTTCAAATGGCCCAAAATTTAAAAAATCTGAATTAAAAGTCAAGTAAAGACGAATTTTGTTACAAAAGAGCTGATTCCTTAACTAAAAAAAAAACGAATTTTCAAGAAAACAGTTGAAGTTTTAACCAAATAGTTTAATTGACAAAGAAATGCATTCATGACAGAGTAGTTCAATTTTCAACCAAGTAGGTAAATTTTGGCCCAAAACATGTATTATCAACCAAATCTGTAGTTAAAATTTCAGCCAAAAAGACGAATTATCTACAAGACAGTACAAAACATAACCTAAAAAACCTGTTGTAATTAATGAATGATATGCATTCAGTTTGTGGGAGACAAAGGTAAACTAAATATTTTCGCGGGACTGAGGAATAAATTTTGCCGTTACTCGTAAAAATCATGTTTTTCCTGCTTACGTACTTAGAACGTTTGCGGACGTTTGCGGCCTCTGTCTCTCGCTCTCTTAAACCATTCTATCAGAGCAGCCGCCAAAACCATATTATCACTTTTTTTGACATTTTTTCGTTCTAGTATTTATAATTTTAACCTTATTGTTCCAATCAGCTTCGCGAGCTAACAGTTTCCTTCACGTAAGGTCACAGATACCATATTTCTGTAAAATGTCGTTTTGAGGTTTTTGCTTTCACTTGACCTGCAAGCTTATATTTTTCTTTGAACGACAAACGTTGCCTCTTCTTTTCCTTCGACATTTTTAAAAATCGTAACACAACTGAAATCGAGACAACTCGCTAATCACTGAAAACGAACTGACGCATATGCTGACAGTTGCTGCAATTATCTGCTGAGGGTACGGCCCGTTTTTATCGCTCCGCTACTGTTGGGGACGCATGAGTGGCAACCGTCTCTCGACCCCGCGAGCTGCGAAACTGCGTGGGCCAGCAGTTCTAGGAATTTCTAAACCAATAATCTTCAATCGGGAGTCTAGTGTAACTAGACTCATTCGTAGTTGAGCTTATATAGCTAGGTTGATCTATTCGTAGGTGGGGCGCTAATGAACTCGATACACCTCCGTCCCTAGGCTGCATTTAGTCCACTTAATATGTACGTTATTACAAGTTTTGCTTATAATTAGAAAAACGAAATATTCGATTTTTTCATAATGGTTCCTCCATGGGTGCGCTTATATATGCTACTACATGTGGGACTGCATTTGCATTCACACGGGGAATCCCATTTAAGTATATCCCATTTTCTTCGTTCCGAGAATTGATGCCGCGATGGTTTCATGATGGTGGAGCCGCAGGGCCGAGAGGGGAGGCAGTGGCTCAGTCAAGCGTGACGAACAACAGGAAGGCGGCTCTCAGCGCGTTAGTTTCATCAGGTTACGTCATACGTCCAAATTCAATAGAAAGTATTCATGCGGCCCTGTCTGTTTACTTTCGGAGCGTGCGAATGTTGTGTTTGCTTTAAGTAAAGGCCATTTAGGACCATGCCCGAAACCGCACTTAAATTGGGATTTCTAGTGTATTTTAGTTCTTACACAAAAAGACATATTTTTAAAGGTATACATGATTTTCTCACGTCGATTGTTCCACGTCTATAGAGTAAATAGAATGCGATTAAGTTTATTGCGGAGTATCCTAAGTATCTCAACCATACTTTTGACTTTTCAGTCCAGGTATGCATACGTCTATGTGAGCTTATTTTATTGAGCATATTTTCGGTATCATCGAGACTTGATTGTGCGCGTAACAATTTATCGTTGTCTAATTGTTGCGTTAATTGTACTAATCTGTCTTTTAATATTTCTAATTCCCGTATATCAAACTTTAATTCGTAAGTCACATTTGCAGTAATTATATAATGCAGGGTCTGAGGGTTTGGTAGTCTTAAAGTACATGAAAAGAGCTTTCCAAAACACCTATAATAAAAGTTCAATCGGACAATCCTAAAAGAAGTTACACTAACGTGAAGGTAAAAAAGCACCTGAAAAAGTAAAAATTTCAGACCCCTGTATATTGACAACCAGTTCATGAATGTTCAAAGATGTATGTTTCTTTGTGCAAAAGGCAGCGTGATTTATTACATTTATTACCTGTATATCGTTTAAGTAAAGAGGAATCGCAACTGTTTGTGTCTTTTAATCTGTAGCTAGGTTGTTTCCTTTCGCATATTTTGTAGTCGTCGATTTGGTTTCAGGTATGCGCTCGGGTAGAGGTATAATTTGTTTGATTATACCTTCTTGCTTCTCTAAGACTGGTATTTTATGGTTTGGGCATGTTGAGAGAATGAAAGATGAACGATTGACGAAACAAGTGTATCAAGGTAAAGTAAGTGGCAGTGTGCCCAGAAGCAGACTGCGGAAAGAATGGTTAGAATGTGTGAATGAGGCCCTGATATGCTCCTTACTTTTGGGAGGTATTTGTTGGTTAATAGTAAGAAGTATAGCCTTCAGGGATAATGGATTTCTATCTACTAAGATTGAGCGAGAAGGAGTTATCTCATTAGATAACAAGAGACAGCAGTAGATATACAGGGGGAGTTCTGGCTCACTTAGTATTAGTGCGTGTCTGTGTGAGGTAAGGCTGTGTGCGTGTGTCTGTGTGAGGTTGGCATTTTATTCCATGCTTTTCCACACGTGCTCTAACACACACACACACATACACATAGGGTTGTAAATTTTCATGAAACTTTAGAAACGTTTCAAAGTTTCCAAAGTTTGAAACATTAGGGCGGGAAAATTCAAAATATGAAAAATAATAAGTATTAAATATAAACATATAATAGTATCCTTTCTGTTTCAAAGCTAATCGATTCAACGAATTTAAGTAAATAAATCACGTTTTAATTGTTAATAAAACGAAATTTTAGAAATATTTTATTTAAAAAATTTGAAAATTGATTTCAATAAAATGAAAATAAATATCGTACTTAATACATATTTCATTAAACTATCAGGTTTACTTTTATAAATTGTTTCCTTTCAAAAAAATGCTTTGATTTTTATCGGTGCTATATCTCTCAATATTTAAAATAAATATTTGATATTGAAATACATATTTGCATAAGAAAAATC
>JAABKJ010010036.1:0-11063 GCA_011634705.1 Andricus grossulariae
GCTTGAAGGTACATCCACACATAGTGAGATGCATAGAGAGATTGATGCCTCTTTGGAAAACTAGATTTACTATCTCACCTGGAAATTATCGTGTGATAACGAACAACGTTACCTTCCAATCTGTCGGCGTCGAACAAGGTATCTGCGACACCACATGCTTACCGTCCCGGTTCTACTCTACTCGATTGGGGTGGTTCAATGGACGAAGAAAAAACTACTCTCATAAAAATGGTCTGGAATCACGAGATGATTGGTGAAAGAGCGTTCATTTACAAAGCCGCGGAGCATGAGGCCGAGACCCCTGGCCTGAATTTTAACATCAGAAGTGAGGAAAGTGCATCATCAGGGCTTAATTCAGGTACAGAGGGTTTTATTTTCGCATGCCAGGACGGTCTCATTTCCACCTCAGCATACCGTGACCGCATGTTATGTCAAGAAGTTCCAAGCGATAGGTGCTCTCGGAGGAGCAAAAATATCACTGTTTCGCAACCTCCAAGCCATACCCGTGTGCCAAAAATATGCCAAGGCACTTGCGAGATGGATGCAGAAAGCTGTCATCCTCGGGTCGCTTCGTGTCCTCAAGGCACACGAGAGTTCGCCGGCTTGTCGTTGTGATTTCATCGTGTCCTATGACCGCCCATCTCACGGTTGTGAAATATGGCTAGAAGTGTGATTTACCGCGTTTCTACTGGGAGCTGGTGTCATTTTTAGGTCGCAGTTGCTCTCAGTGGGACGCTGCGGTGGTTGTTTAACCTTATTTTTTAATTATATATATTATTTACCCGCAATAATTATGTTCTTTGGATGGAAAATCTAAAAATGTTGTCCATTTTTTCGTATCTCTAACAGTTTACTAGATAGTTGTACAAAATGATAATTTTAATCTTTTCATGGAAAATTTTAGATATCTGTAGTCGTGAAGACCTACAGGTTCGGGATTTCTTACTTGCAAATCACTTATTGCAAAATCACAAATTGTTGGGGTTACAAAATTGTAATCCTTAGCAGGTGGCAACTATTTAGTCACAAATATTCGACCTGTTTCCGGGAAATGGCCGGTCCTGTCGATGAGGTCGACATTATGGAGGTCAAGTTATAAAATGAACATTAGAATTTACTTAAGAAAACTATTGCTTAATCTCTTATCCCTACAGGCCTAAAAAATAAACAAGCATCAGATCATGCTATATAAATCTAGCCCAGTGTCGGTAAACTTATTGCTCCATTTTCAGACATGGTCAGGCCCGTCCCGGCTTAATTTTTTCTACTACTTTTCATTCTGTTCGCGCACCTCGGTTTGTGTGAGCTTACTCCAGCAGGGGTCTTTTGTCCACAGGCAGGTCAAAGCAAGGAAATTAAAAAAAATTTAATTTTGCTACTAGCGATTTGAAAATAGCATAATCAGCATCTACGAATTCTTCTGACTCCAATGATACATTACTTGCCTAGAAAAATTGAAAATTTGAAGGAGTTTAACTCGAGAAACTTTAGCTCAATGTTTACTTTAATACTTAATGCTTCTTAAATTTTGAACCTTTATAGCCAAATTACATGTCGTTGGAATCAGAAAAATTCGTAGATTCTAAATATATTACTTTGAAATCACTGATTGCAGATTCAGAAACTTTATAATTTCAAATTTTTTTCCTATTTTCCAACAAAGGACCCCTGAGGGAAGGGTTGGTCTGTCCAAGCTCGCAGGTACCTGGCCGATAGATATAAATCAAGTAAGGCCCTTCAGGATATTAAACAGAAAAAATGGGGTGTATTTCTGCAGTCTAAAAGTAATGCAGGTATAAACTCAGGGGTGCATACTAGGGAAATACAAAAGTCTCTCTTTAATTGTCCTGAAAGCTGTATTTAGTCGGTAATTCTTTTCACGAGGGGGTGTTGCGGAAAATATTATAAAACTGTGTATAATTTCAGTTGCATTAGAAAGCTTAAGTAGAGACGCATGTTTCGGGCTCGAGACTAATACGAAACAAAAGTCAATTTGTGTTCCGTTTCGTTTCAGTGAGGGTCCCTGATATATGTTCACACTAAAAAACCTTCGAAAAAAATATTTTTGTACATTATATAATACAATTTTTTTTGCTCTGTGCTTTAAGTGACTAAAAAAACGTTATGGTTCTTACTGACTTTGTGCCCGCCACCAGAATTTGTACTTAACCCTGCTTTTGGCTTGTTCCTAAAACAGAGATTAAAGGTTCATTACCGTCTTCATAAAAATGATTAAAAATAAGTGGAGAAAATCCTTACATGCTTGTAATATTTGTCGTAGATTTTGTAGCTGACGAAGATTTCTCTTCATTGTCAGACATCTCCAATTCTATACTAGAAGACTTCCCACGTCGACCATAATACCTGCAGATCAACATACAAAACAAATGATTTTCAAAAACTTTATTTTCTCTGATTTAAGGACATACCAGGCGTGACAGTAACCAATTATTTTTGACGAAGTTACTCACAAACTAATAACTCGAATAGTTTTCCATATCAGACAGCCCTAAAGAAAATAATGACAAACGTATGTACGGTATGAAAAATTGATTCGAGTTATTAGTTTATGAGGAAGTTAGTCGAAAAAAATTGTATAGTGTCATAGAATTAGTGTATGCTTTTATTAACTTCTATCACTTCAACTTAATGTAATTTTTTTCAACGTTGACCATTTAAGAAAATGAGATTTTCAAAATATAACAACTTTCCGCACCAGCCAAAATATTGTTTTTAAATTAAAGCTAACCCTAGAGTGTAAAAACATAAAACCAAAAGACCTAATGCATTACAGATGAGTATCCATTGTAACCCTTCATAATCACACTTCTCTAGAATTTAATGATAATCACACGGGGTCAATGTGACCCCAACGACTTTGGATGACCCCCGCATTAAAACTATGGATCGCAGTTTAGTGTTTAATATTTTAACGCAAAAATGTAGGATTCTGCTCTTGAATGTCTTTTTGACAAAATAAATGGTTTAATACATAGAGTTCCAAAAAGCATATTTATTGTACTGATTGAATGCGTCGATTTGAAGATAAAAACAACACTATAATTAAAAAAGGTGATTTAAGGAGGCACGGTCGCGCATATTATCTGCAAAAAGTTAATCCTAAGTCTATGTCGGAAAATAATACTGTTTGAGTGAAACAAGTTTTATTAACCTTCCGTTACTCGCGTGTATGTGACAGATACACTTTTTTTTGGTTGCCCAGCGCAACCACGTGACCCAGTGCGGGGTGGAGCCGTCTCTGTCTAATCTCCCCCAGCACCGTGAGGAAGGTCACGGTCCACTTCCGGTCTCGGTTGGTGCCATTGTTCTCTGTTGAATGGTAAATTGTATGTCTCACATACGCGCGACCTTCCGCGTTACTTTTTCAAAAAAATTAATTTTACTATGAATATAAATATAAAAAAAATATATAAAAAAATATTTAAATGTTTAAAAAAATATAAAATATGATATAATACAAAATATAAGACCAAATAAGACTGATGGGCACAGAATGTACCCTGTCTATGTGATATGGCTGTTACCAGATAATGTAAGTTTATTGTCGCAGTCATAGTCAACATTGATACGTTTGGAAAAGTTGAAAAATACCTTTGTTATAATAAAGCTATTTTGTGTGATCTTTATGGTGATCTGTTAACATCCTTGTCCCGAATCCTTGGGGTTTTCCGAGTAAAATACCTCAAATCTATGTTGTGTATGTGTCACATACGCGCAATCAACCAGGTCGAGCTGGAGGTGCGAGTAACGGAAGGTTAACACTTAAATGTATAAAATGTAGCTTATTTACGTCGAAGAAAGTCAAAAATTAGATAATTATTTCGCTGCAAATGACAGATCGATTAGTCGTTAATGGTGAATTTATGAAAAAGAAAGTTTATCACAAAAAAAAATTAAAAGATGTTGCGCATGCTAGGCTTTACGTGTATAAGGGTTCAACTTTGATCTTAATTATTTCAGCTCAGGAGAGGACAATATTTTTTAAATTTCGCAAATGTTTAGATAACATTCCAAAGAACCTATAGTAGAAGTTTAAACAAATCCGTAAGAAAAGTGTATTCGTGACCGTACCTCCTTAAATACATTACTATAGAAAAAGTTATTCAGTCGCTGCACAATCAGTGCGCAAGAACGCTCGGTGTTGAACAGATGAGACCGATCGCATCTTGAGTGCGCGTGTTTTTGATCCTTGAAACTCTATACTGCATAATTTATTTACTTTTTGAAATATATTGTAATTACCTGTGGAAAATACTACATGGCTAGTCTCGTATAAGTTTAATCCAAAAGTGCTTGCACATCCAGGTTTTTATTAATACGTGTTTCGGGGATGCCTTCGGGTTATATTGAGCCAAGGAAGAAAAAAATCGTACTACGCGTTTTTGAGAAAAACGAGTTATTCATATTTCAAAATTTATCATCTTCCTAAAATCTATAAAATGATACCCTCACGAGATGTTTATCTTGTCTAGTTTTAAATTTTTTCCATAAAAATAGATAAAGTATATCAACATCGACTAAAAAAGCATTTATTTTAACTAGGTTCAAAAAAATTTTTTTTTTAGATAGTTATTTTTAGTTCAGTAATAATGTGAAGGCAATTTTCCATGAGATTCTTAACGTTGCTGAGCTTTAAAGCAAAGACAAACTTTTTTCTCGTATTTCTTTCTAATTGTAAGATATCTTTTGGATATTCCAAATAGATAAGAAATCATTTTAGTTTTCTAGCTGTGATAAAATGATTTTTATGATCGTAAATTCCTAGTTTTAATTCTAAAGAAATTCAAATTAGGAACCACTCTAAACAGGAAAATAAGTACAATAAGTACAATTTTTAATAGTTTTTCACGAAAACGTGTAGTACGATTTTTTTCTTCCTTGGCTTAATATAACCGAAAGGTATCTCTAAACCATGTACCATGTTTTCGCGTATCTCTCACCGTTTTCAGATAACGTAAAATTGTTTCTACTTTAGTTATTTTCGAAAATATCTCTTTTTGGGTTAGCACAGGGCGATCGAGAGCAATGGCTTCATTCATCAAATGCTTTTACGAACTGTTTTTGTCACCTATGGCGAAGGAGTAATGGATGACCATTCAGTAGTGCTATCCTGCTGTGACAGAGCACTAACACTTACATTAATAGGACTGGTAGGAACATTCCTTGGAAAGTATTAATGTTTAAGGTACTTTTTGTTAATTATTATTGCACTGCATGTCTTAACATGTTCTTAATCGTTTACGGTGCATCTGTACTGTACAAATGACTTATTATTGAATCAGAGATAGCTCAGTCATCATCAATCGCACCTTGTTAATTGTTGATAATGTACTCAAATTCCATTTTGACGCATATATCCTCGAAGTATCAAAGTATACATATAATATTTTTGCAAACTTTTTGAGTACTTCGTTTCGAAAATTTCGTCATTGCAAGTGAAGGGTATTCCAGCAGAAGCAAATAAATTCCGCAAACAAATACCCGTGCCGCGTATTTCGGTCTGCTTGAGCCCTGGCAGAAAAGGCTTTTTGTTTACAGAGGACTTGGAGCTTTCATTTACTTTTTGTCTTATCGTGCTACTCGATATAGACAATTACTTAATATTAATCACCCCCTTTATGCCTCCTGCCGGAGGTGCTGATCGATAAGAATCCATTCTTATCGCACGTTTAACAGACTTGGCGCTAATAGGAGGGCCGTTCTTTCATTGTCTATGTCTAAGGTTTCATCTCCAGTAACTTTTATCATGTTAGCTTATCACCTACCAAAAAAACGCAGTGGGATCTCGGACTATTATAATGAGTGAAAGTGCACCAGCAAAATGAGTAGCGATCCCACTCTTAACAATCGCCGCACAGTGGTTTGGAATAGGAATTTACTGTCCATAATCACCCATAGGTCGTATTTCTTGACCGATTTAAAAGTTTTTTTTTAAGAAGTGCTTAGCATTAAATTTGTAGGAGAACTGTGGTTTGGGATTTGTTAATATTTTTTTACAGATCAATAACATATAAACAAATAAAATGGAAAATTTGACATTTCAGCTTTGTGAACTTTCATCCCAAGAAAAAATATAGAAAGAAACCCACTATTACCTGTAATTATTGCACCTGCACTCATAGAACAGGAATAATTTTATTATTATTATTTAACTTAATTATTCTTAACAATTTTTATAAAAAAATTCATACTAGTGTTTTTTTTCAAACCATGAAACTCTCTTATTACATTTGGTCATCGATTAACAATTTATAATGTAAAAAAATTTTTAATTAAGACATGCACCATTTGGTTATTTTTACACTTGATAACTTCACTCTTTGAACATAATTAACTGTAGATAATTAATTTCCTAACTTTAGTACGACACATGGACAAAGATGAAGAATTTTATAAACAATGTTTCTTGTATTATAATTTAAAGACTAAAAATGAATTATTCTCTGTTTGGATTCAACCAACCAAGTATATATACATAAAACAAAAAACACTGTTTTCGTGCTTACATAATTACGTAGCAAGAATACATTTGTGTATCTACAAAGAACCTTATGGAGAATTTGTTAATTAATACTGTTCAAACAATTATAAATTGTGAGCGAATGACTACAAAAAAGTAGGCGTCAGTCACTAGTAATTTTGTATTAAATTTGTTCTTAGAATAGCAAATTACGTATGTGTTACCGTGTTAACCCGAATTCAGTTAAAATTAGTTTTAACTAGTGAAAATGCGAAATTACCACGATCATTTCTCAACATTAGTTTTTAATTAAGTCCTTTTGTAAAAACCCGATGATTTTTTTAATTCCATCTTATTTCGCGTTTTAACTAATAATATCAGTTAAAACTAGATTCACCCAATTGTGCTTTTGAAAGAACTAGTTTTACCTGTAATATTCAGTGTGGTTGGAGATGTGACAATCACTCTTCTGTGAACAGTCGCTAGCACGTATTTTTTTAAAGGGCGAGCTGGAAAAGTGGTTCGAGATGTGACCAATCACTCTTCTGTGACCAGTCACTAGCACGAGTTTTTTTAAGGGCAAGCTGAAAAAGTGGTTCGAGCTGTGACCAATCATTCTTCTGTGACTAGTCACTGCAAACTCAGTATTTCGAGTTTTCACTGAACAGTGCAGGTTAAAACTAGTTCTCTTAAAAGCCCAATTAGGCGAATCTAGTTTTAACTGATATTTTCAGTTAAAACACGAAATCAGATGGAATTTGAAATTTCTTTAGGTTTTCACAGAAGCACTTGGTTAGTCCGCGTTTTGACTAGTTGAAACTAGTTTTGACAAATGCTCCTGGTATTTTCGCGTTTCAACTGATTTCGGGTATAAACGGTGACATATGCATTATTACTCCTTTACTCATTAACTTTATTTTAAATCGGATGTGATAGCCCTATGCACAATTTCATGATCGTTTATTTAAAAACAAATACGTTGTAATTGGATCTAAATTGTCAAAACGGGAATGCGCAGTGGTTCAGAAATGGAGTTTTGCTAACAAATACCTCCACAGAATATATTTCTTAACCAATTTAACATTTTGTTTTTGAGAAATACTCTGCATCAAATTCCTCACAAACATAAGGAAGCCATTTTTTGTATTCGTTTTTCATTTTTAACAATACTTTTATGAATACAGAGGCAAAATTGTTAATTTCAACTCATAGAACAGAAACAATTCTAATAATGTTTAACTTAATTAATATAAACAATTTTTATAAACAAATTCTTACTAGTGTTTGTTTCTCATAGAAAAAATTGTTTGTTCCACCCATGGAATCTATGTAATTTTTCCCATAGAATCTAAGCATGCTATTAGTTTTTTTGTAACAGACATTATTAACTACATTGTTTAAACAAAATAGTTTGAAAAATCGTAAATTATAAATTTTAAACATGAACATTCATGTTCCAATGAATTATTCTCATCCCAAAATTAACTTTTCTACTATGTCAATAGGTCTGTTCATAAAACTTGTAACATTATTGCACTTTATTTGAGAACATCAATTGCTTCTCTATGAGTATTTATTAACAAGAATTCACTTTGACTCCTGGATCCAGAGAGAAATTTACTTTTTACCACTTAAAATATTTTTTTAGATCTTTAATGGCGTTGCTTCTACTTTTCCACTCATGAAAACTAATCATGGGTTTTTTTGGATTGTTCGACTTTTAATTTATTCTGGCCAGGAAATTGATGCCCAGTTTATACGTCGGTACCAATCCTGCAAGGATAATAAATCGGAAACTAATTAAATTATTATTAACAACAATACAAAAAGAGAGTCTATCAATTATATCGGGTTCCCCATCTAGGTTGAATTGAATTTCGCTTTTTTCTAGTTTTAGTCCTTGAACTTTGAAATGATTCTTTATTGAGAATTCTCTAGATATATAATTCTCTCTGAATCCAAGGTCTACTGTGGCACTTATTTGGAATATTTCCATTGTTTATCTCGATGTTTCTTTATCTTATTTCATATCTACTATTTAAGGAAGTCGCTCCACAATAGCGAGATAGGAAATGCAAAATACTCTTAATAATTCAAAATCTATTCCCTTTTATTTTAGTCTGACTGATTTTACCTTGATCGCTTATTTATTCTGCTTTCTTTTTTTGTTATTTATATTTGGAGCGTAAATTAAGCCTTACTTTCCATTTCCAAACGAACCTAGTCTAAAAATTGCTTAGTCGTATCGCGTATCAACCTCCTAATTATTTCCTTTCCTTACCTCTTTGGAAAGACTGAGGTTTTTCAACTTACTGTGACTTTACAACAAAATGAGTGTTAATGTCGTGCAAATTGGTGTGCAAAATCTGACACATCAAAGCGTCTCATTTACCTAGCTCGATCCTTTTTTAATCCAATGATTCTTTTAGGCTTTGTTAGACGTTTGCAAATTATTTGCTGGATAACAAAAATAACCATCTCTCTTTTTATGCCCTTACGAGTTTGAATGAAAGAATCTCAAAAATGCATCCTGGGAAATTTGCTAATTCCTAGGATTCTTACAATTGCTATGATTAAACTCGTTGATTATTCAAGTTAGATCAGATTGTTCTTGATTACTCCTAAACTAGTCTGGATGAGCTCCCAATTGAAAATGGGTTGAAAATTCATACTAATTCACGAACATTATCGAGGATATCTCCTCCCCTAGGGGCTGTAACAAGTTCACCACTTATTACAATTTTTAATTATTAATACCACTCTAATAGTACATTACAACGAGTTTGCGATAAAGAAAGTTTTTTTCTAGAACAAAGTGATAGATGGTTGAATTCGTTTAAATAAATTGTTTATAATAATTACAGAGAATTGTAATAAAATATTTGTGATTTCTAAGCCTGTCTTCATTAGTTCAGACTTAACAATTACTTTATTTCAGAGATTCATTCAGAGATAAAAAATCATATCGTTGGAAATAACCATTTTGCCGCTGTATTTGCAAAAGTATTGTTAATCAAAAAAACAAACACACAGCTTGGCTTACTTACGTTTGTGACGAATTGAATGCCGAGTAATTCAAAAAAACAAAATCTTTAATTGGTTAAGAAAAGTTACTAGGGAGAAAATATGGCCGTCACAGATTCCTGGAGCTCAGTTTTAACTTGGAAACACATGTAGACATGAATTCATAAAGTTGAAGTGTCACAGTGTTTAGAGTTCTCAAATTCTCGACAATTTAGGTTCGGGTTATATAACGAAGAATATGACAGAATTTAGGAGAATTTAAAAGAATTTAGGAATTTATGATTTTCAAGAACATTTTTATTGTTTAGGTTATTTACGTAGTTGATATAAGTTATTTACTTATAAATGTATATATTGTATATATGTATGTTATTTACTTATGTAAATATATTTATAAGTAAAGAAAAATACATAGAAGAAGTTTTACTGTTAATATATTAAAATCTTTTGTTGTAAACTATCTAAATTTGAATTTACCGCCAATTGATCAAAAATTGAGTTGAAATTTGAGGTTGTGTTGACTTTAAATTCTTCTGATAAATTCTCAAAGAATTGATCCGCTGGTTACATTCTCGGTAATATTCTCATTCTCGTTACCGTTCTCAAAGTAATATAACCGACTCAGAACTCTAACACTGTTGATTCAGATTAGGGGAGGGGAGGGGGGTATTCTAATATTATCATTATTAGTTGATAAATTTAAATTTAAAATGTTAAGCTTTTTCGGGTTTCAATCGTGTGCAAAACTACGAATCTTGCCGACCTTTCGTGAACATTGCAGTTCACTTCTTCAGGGTTGACTTGAAGCTGAAGTTTCAGGTTATGTTGTTCTTACATATATTCTCTACGATGCCTGTGATTGGCCAGGGCGCCCCATGATAGGGACTGCTCGAACTTGATTGGCCAATCAAGTCTTTTTTTAAAAAACCCGGGAGGACGGAAAGCCCAATCGGATTGGTATTATATCCATTGTCCCTATTAATGTTATCAGGGTGTTTTAAGATTTCGATTGCCTCTCTATGTTTTCTTGAATAAATATTGTACGTTTTTGCGATGACGGTTGTTTTGTCAAATAAAATGCTATGTCCTGTTGCAATATGATGCTCAGCTAGTGCTGATTGCGTGAAATGTTTTAGCCTGACTTTACTCTGATGTTCCTTCACACATTGGCTGACCGCCCTCCCGGTTTCTCCAATATAGACTTTGCCACAAGAACAAGGGATTTTATATACTCCGGGATCACTGGGAGGTGCTTTTTTATTATCAGGATTTTTCAGAAGTTTCCCTATTTTCACAGGTGGTTTAAATATGGTTTGGATGTTGTGTTTGTTGAGAATTCTTCCTATTTATTCTGTGATACCTTAAATGTATGGTAGGATGATGGTCTATTTTCTCTCTCTTTCTATAGTGGGTTGTGTTGACTTGTTTTTTTTAGTGTATTTTCTTATTGCTTTCTCAATTTTTTTGTGTAATCGTTTTGCATTAGGATTTGTTTAAAATTTTGTAATTCCTTTTGTAAGTTATCTTTATCTGTTATGGAGACAGCTCTGTATACAAG
>JAABKJ010010037.1:0-11063 GCA_011634705.1 Andricus grossulariae
CTTTAATTCCAAGGAATTTTCTAATTTAAACCAATTTCCAGGGATTTTAAAAGAATTCAAATACTTTAGGGTATTTGAAAAGATTCCAAGGAATTTTTGATTTATTTCAGTTTAGGAAATTTTAAAATATTCCAAGAAATTTTCAATTTATTACAAAGAATTTAAAATATTTAAAGAATTTTTTGAAATTCCAAGGAATTTCAAATTTTGAAAAAATTTCAAGGGATTTCAAAAGAATTGAAATATTTTTCTTTTTTTTTAAATTCCAAGGAATTTTCTAATTTAAACAAATTTCCAGGGATTTTAAAAGAATTCAAATATTTTAGGATATTTAAAAGATTGAAGGAATTTTAAATTTATTTCAGTGATTTAATGGAATTTCAAATTATTTGAAATAATTTTGGGTGTTCGAGGGATTTAAAAAGATTTCAAAGAATTCGAAAATGTCTAGGTCATTTTGAAAGATTCCAAGGAATTTTCAATTTATTTCAAAAAATTTAAAATTTTCAGGGTATTTTTTAAAATTCCAAGGAATTTGAAAATTTGAATAAATTTCAAGGGATTTAAAAAGAATTGAAATATTTTACTTTTTTCTTTAATTCCAAGGAATTTTCTAATTTGAAAAATTTTCCAGGGATTTTAAAAGAATTAAAATATTTTAGGGTATTTGAAAAGATGCAAAGGAATTTTAATTTATTTCGGTAATTTAATTGAATTTCAAAGGATTTGAGATAATGTTGGGTATTCATGGGATTTAAAAAGATTTCAAAGGATTTAATAAAGATTAGGGAATTTCAAAAGATTGGAAGGAATTCTCCATTTATTTCAAAGAATT
The DNA here is from genome assembly GCA_011634705.1 of Andricus grossulariae. Lineage (NCBI taxonomy): Eukaryota > Metazoa > Arthropoda > Insecta > Hymenoptera > Cynipidae > Andricus > Andricus grossulariae. The sequence goes on from JAABKJ010010037.1 coordinate 836, forward strand.
TTAAATATTTAGGGTATTTTTTTAAATTCCAAGAAATTTCAAAATTTGAAAAAATTTCAAGGGATTTTAAAAGAATTGAAATATTTTACTTTTTTCTTTAATTCCAAGGAGGTTTCTAATTTAGACAAATTTCCAGGGATTTCAAAAGAATTTAAATATTTCAGGGCATTTAAAAATATTTCAAGGAATTTTTAATTTATTTCAGCAATTTAATGTCATTTCAAAGGATTTGAAATAATATTGGGTATTCGAGGGATTTAAAAAAATTCAAAGTATTTGAAAATTTTTGGGAATTTTCAATTTATTTTAAAGAATTTTTAATATTTAGGGTATTTTTTAAAATTTTAAGGAATTTTAATTAAATTATTTTAGGGTATTTGAAAAGATTCCAAGGAATTTTTTATTATTTTCAGTAATTTAATGAACTTCTAGAGGATTTTAAATAATTTTGAGTATTCGAGGGATTTAAAAAGATTTCAAAGGATTTAATCAAGTTTAGGGAATTTCAAAAGATTCGAATAAATTTTTAATTTATTTCAAAGAATTTTAAATATTTAGGGTATTTTTTAAAATTCCAAGGAATTTCAAAATTTGAATAAATTGCAAGAGATTTCAAAATACTTTAAATATTTTACTTTTTTTCTTTCATTCCAAGGAATTTTCTAATTAAAAAAAAATCCAGGGAGTTTAAAAGAATTTTCAATTCATTTCAATAAATTAAAGGGATTTCAAAGAATATAAAAGATTTTGGGTATTTTTAAAAATTCCAAGGAATTTTCAAATTTTTTAAAATGTCACGGAACTTCAGAAAATTTTAAAGGATTTGAAAATATCTTAGGATATTTTAAATCAATTTAAATAATTTGAAGTTAATCCTCAAGATTTTAGGGTATTTTTGAAAATTCCAAGTAATTTTCCAGAGCTTTAAAAATTTTCAAAGTATTTCAAAGTATTTTAAATATTTTAGGTTTTTTTTTAATTCCATGGATTTTTCAATAGCTTTAAAAGTTTCTACAGGATTTCAAAAGATTTTAAGGAATTTAAAATATTTCAGTGAATTTAAAATGATTCTGAAGAATTTTTTCATTATTTCAGTAATTTAATGAAATTTCAGAAGAATTCAAAGTATTTGAAAAAGTTTAGAGAAGGATTTCAAGAGATTTTAAAGGATTTAAAATATTTTAGCAAATTTTCAAAGATTCCAAGGAGTTTCAGGGGATTTTTAGTTGATTTGAATAATTTGAGGATTCTGAAGATATTTTCAAAGATTTTTTTGCAATTCATTTGAATTCATTTGGAATTAAATCTGAATTCGTATTAAATTATCCTGAATTTTTTTAAAATTCTTTTCTATTTCATTGAATTTTTGGAATTCCCTTGAATTTGTCTAAATTCGCTTAATTATACTCAGTGCAATGGATTTTTTTTTTGGATTTTTAAAAGTTTTCATTTAATTCATCCTGAAGTCATATAAACTCATCTTGAATTCTTAGGTATTCCATCGAATTCTTTTGAATTCCCTTCAATGTTCCTAAACTCAATTCAAACTTAATGAATTCAATTAATGATTTCTCGTGATTTTTTTTTAATTCACCTTGAATCTTTATGAATCTTATTCGGCTGAAACTCTTATAAATTTCTTCGAATTCTTTTGAATTCTTCTAAATTCAAAAAAATATTATTCACGTTATTAATGCACATCAGTCACTTTTCGTTAATTTTTCGATTTAATTTTTTTTTTTTTTCAACTAAATTGGACTGTGGCGGTCCTTACAATAACAAATTATTTAGAAAGAAAGCAATAAATCATCAACATAACCTAGAAAATGCATAATTGAGATGATAATTAACTTTGAAGCTGTTAACGCAAAATTCATTTCTCACAATTGCACAATTATAGAAACTTAGCACGGATATGAACCACTTAAGCTGTTTAGCGGTCTCGAAGTCGGTATGGTAGAAATTTGGGTCTATCTACTGAAAATAACTGAAAATCATTTTTCAGGATCTATGGGTTTAACTTTCATTGTATACTGGATCTTCGGAGGGATTTATACGATCCTGGATATAACAAACAAACCAGCCGCTTTGCGCCGGTACAAAATCCAGCCAGGAACCAACGAGCCTGTCGATTCTAAGGAACTCTGCAAAGTAATAGCTCAAGTGCTTTTTAATCAGCTCATCGTGGGTCTCCCATTAGCATATGCTAGTTACCATTTGATGGAATGGCGTGGCTATCCCTCTGTTCGAGAACTTCCAACTTTCCATTGGGTCTTAGCCGAAATAGCCATACACATCCTTTTCGAGGAAATTGGATTCTATTATTCCCACAGGTATTATTCTTTAAAAAACTGATCGAAAAAATCTGAGACTTTTCGAAATAGTGCCTTGGAATCTCAGCTTTAAAATGACCCCAGAAACTTAAAAAAATATTAAGTGGTTCAGAAGTTATTGACAGTAGAGTAGACTTTCGATTTAAGCACTCTCGATTTATGCGTTCTAAGAATTGACGCCGGTGGATGAACGGAGGCGTGGGGCCGAACGGGGGTAGCATAGCGATAAAGCGCAGTCACGCTGCGCAGCATTACGGCACGGCCCTGACTGTTTACGTTCGGAGACTCGATTCAAGCCAAGGTCACAACCAAACGCGTGCCTAAATCGAAAGTCTAGTGTCATAACTTTTGAACGACTCAATATTTTTCAAAGTTTCTGGAGTCATTTTAAAGCTGAGACTACGTAGTATCATTTCACAAAGTTTCAAGTTGTTTTGATCAGTTTTCTCAACTAGGGAGCAGTTTGAAGTTGAGGAGGTCTACTATTCTCTTATGGACGGATGGATGAAAAATGGAAATTTTTTCAGATTATTGCACAGCAGACATCTGTACAAGTACATTCATAAGCAGCACCACCAATGGACAGCGCCGGTGGCTGTGACAGCGATATACTGCCATCCTCTCGAGCACATCGGTTCCAATTTAATCCCTCCATTTTTGGGTGTCTTTATAGTAGGATCTCATGTGGCCACAGCCTGGCTCTGGTTTTCACTCGCCATTCTTTCAACGCTCAACGCTCATTCGGGATATCATCTGCCATTCTTCCCGTCGCCCGAGGCACACGATTTTCATCACTTGAAGTAAGTGCTACAAGGGATGTGTTCCCATCCTTTTACCACCATATCCTTTGTCGAAAAGTATTCATTTTTCATTTTAAAAAATCTTTGACACATCTCCTACTTGACCTTGAAGTATTGGCTTCTTTATCTCTTTCCTTGATTATTATTTATTGCTTTTCAACCTCTGATATTTACAGTTCATCCGTAAGCCCTCCTTAAACATACTCTTCTACATCCTCAATTTTTGTACCCTTTGTTCTTTCCATCTCTTCACCTATCATTTTTTTCCTTCCTCATCCTGCCACTTCTATTCACCTTTCTTCCTAAATATTTTGTATTTCATTTTCTTTCAACATCTCTATTCATATTTCTCACATCCTCAAAATCCTTCACTTCTTCATTCTTACTTTTATATTCCTTACTTCTTCAAAATCTTTCTCTTTTTCTTCTCTTTTCTTCAACGAATTTATCTTTAGCCCATCCACTAACTTCTTTCGATATCCCATTTTTTCTCTCAACTCCATCCTCTAAACCTCATCCTCCTCCTCTTTTTTAACCATCCTTTCTTTTTCTCGAACCTATTTAAAAAATACTCCAGATTTATTTCCTATATTATAATTTTTCTTTATTTTTATCCTACCTTCTCTTCTCTCCTCTTCTTTAATACCGATGCTAATTTTCATTCCAAATAACTGCACAAATACTCCTTCCTCCCCACCTTATCTTCTTCTTCGATTATTTTCCACATATTTATATTCCTTATTTCTTCTTTGATTATTCTTCTTCAAAAGCTTCCCTTAACATTTTGCCATATCTTTTTCACCTTTTCACTGCTACCTTTCTTCTTATACTTCTCTTTTTTCCTAAATCTATAAAAAAGATTTAAATTTCTTCTAGATAAATTTTCATTTATTTCCCCTCCCTCTCCTCTTCCTTAATATCTTTCCACTTTCAATCTTCATTGATAATGATGTACTTCTACCTCTAAAACTCAGCTTCATCTTCTGCTCTTTCTATTTTAATCATTATTTCGTATAGATTTTTATATTCCTCAATTTTTCTTTGATTATTCTCTTTCCAATCATTCCCTTAATACTTTTACATACCTTCATTGCCTCTTCACTAACAAACATTTTTGTATCCCACCTTCCTTTTTTCAAACTCTATCAAATAATTCAAAGTTCTTTCTTTTATAATTTCGATTTATGTTCTTTTCTTCTCTTCCTCAATAACTTTCCATTCTTAATTTCCATTAACTATATGAGTACTCCTTCTTTTTAAAGTCATCTTCCTCTTCTTTTTCTCTTATCATTATTACTTCGCATACATTTTATATTTCTCCTATAACCTTTTATCAACCTACATTTTATATTTTATCAACCTGATAATTATTCTAAAACTTTCTGTAATACTCCTTCCCTTTCACCTCATCTTTGATTATTTCTGATTATCCTTTAAATCTTTCCCTCAACACTTTTAAATACCTTCACCAGCCTTCACTGCCTTTCTTCTTTTTCTGTTGTATAGTTATAGTTCATCAATTTACTCCATTAATTTTTGAAAGTATTTTCTCCAACTTTTTTCAACTACTTTTTCCTTTGGCCATTTTCTCCCCTTCCTAAATCTCTTACTAAATATACCATACTTCTCTTATTTTCTTGTATTCTCTCATTCTGCATCTTCTTCCTCTTATCCTCATCTTCCTCTTCTTTTTTCTTTTCCTTTCTCTCTTTTTCCTAGACTTATTAAAAAATATTCTATACTTCTATCTTATATCATAATTTTTCTTTATTGTATTCCTACCTTCTTTCCTCTCCTTTAGTACCTTTTTGACTTTTGATTTTCAATAGGATTAACTCTATAAGTACTCCTTTCTTTCCATCTTATCTTCTTCCTCGATTATTTCTGATCTTGCCTTCAATCTTTTCCTTAACACTTCTTCATATGCACCTTCTTTAACTTTCTCCTTTCTTCAATCGTTCCCTCACGACTTTCTCATACCTTCTCCACCTTTTCGCCACCATATTTTTTCTTATAAGATGCACATCTCTTTTTCATATTCCTATTGAAAAATATTCCACATTTTTTTCTTCCTGTACAACTTCCATGTATGCCCCTTTTCTCTCCTCTCATACTTGTCATTTCTTATTTCCGTTAATTATATGTATAAATACTTCTTCCTCTCAGTTGCTCTTCTTCTCTTTCTATTGTAATTATTATTTCTCATAAATTTTTGTAGACCTCAATTCTTTTCGGATTATTCTTCTTCCAATCTTTCCCTTAACACTTTTTTAATACTTTATTTACACCTTCGCTACCATCTTTTGCTTATCCTACCTCTTTTTCCTCAAAATCCATTTCAAAGAATTAAGCATTTATTTTGTCTGTTACAATTTATTTGTTCTCTTTCTCTTCTCTTCTTTAATACCTTTATTTTCTTTTTTAATTTCCATTAACTACATAAGTACATTTTCCCTCATTTTTGATTTATAATTCTTAATTCTTCTGCGATTATTTTACATCGAATGGTTTCCTGAATACTTTTTCATATATTTTTCACCTCTTTGTTACCATCTTCTTTCTTATCGCACCTCTCTTCTTCCTAACTCTTGTAAAAAATATTCCACCTTTCTCTCCTCGTGTCAATTCCCACTTTCCCTCACTATTTTTAATTTCCACTAACTAAATAAATTCTTCTTCCCAATTCCTCTTCTTCTCTTTTGATTATAATTATTACTACTCATATATTTTGTATTCCTCATTTTCTTCAATTCTTTCTTATTCTTTTTTTAATCAGTTCCTTAATACTTTTTCATACTTTCTCCGCATTTCCACTGCTATCTTTGTTTTTACCCCTCCTATATTTTTTCAAGATTATTGTATTCTCTCCTTCTCTCACTTCCCTAAATAAATTTTCCATTTTTTATTTCAAATAAATACAAAAGTACTCTCGTATTGAAATTTGAATTGATCTAGTACCCGAGAAATAAAAATTCTATGTCCCTAGCGGACAGCGTAAGCGGAAAGGTTACGCCATTGCCTGACCGTAGTGACCCCATAGTGACCGTTATCTCCACTCAGCCCGCTAGGGTATATTTTCACATTTATTCACATTCATTATGGAACTTAATATTCTTTTTATCTTTTTACACATTTATATTTATGTATTTGTATAAACGTATTTATTAATGTGTTGAAAAATTAAGAATTAAAATGTGTGCGGCAAGCCAAAGCGCAATATTGTGCGCCGGGTTGCTGCACACAGCTTTCAATTTGTAATTTTTTGACATATGAATAAAGACAAATAAATAAATATAAATGTGTAATGAAAGTCTTGAGTTCCATGTGAAATTGTAAATAAATCTAAAAAAGATTGAAAACATGCCCTAGTGGGCCCAGTGAACGGAAAGGTCACTATGTGGCCACTTTACGGTCAGGCAATTGTAACCGTTTCGTTCGCGTAGTTCGCTAGGGGCAACCCGACGTGCAATATTGCACGAATTGTTACCTTAAGCAGCTTTTAATTTTTTTTAACACATGAATAAATACAAATAAATAAATATAAGTGTGTTAAAAAGAAAAAAGAGTGTATAAATCTAAAAAAAGGATTAAAATATACCCCTAGTGGGCCCAGTGAACGGAAAGGTCACTATGTGGTCAATTTACGGTCAGGCAATTGTAAAAGTTTCGTTAGCGTAGTTCGCTAGGGGCAACCCGACGTGCAATATTGCACGACTTATTGCCTTACGCGGCTTTTATTTATTTTTTAACACAGGAATAAGTACAAATAAATAAATATAAGTGTGTTAAAAAGAAAAAAGAGTTTATAAATCTAAAAAAGGATGAAAATATACACCTGCGGGCCCAGTGAACGGAACCGCCACTATGTGGCCACTTTACGGTCAGGCAACTGTAACCGTTTCGTTCGCGCAGTTCGCTAGGGGCAACCCGACGTGCAATATTGCACAACTTCTTACCTTACGCAGCTTTTATTTATTTTGTAACACATGAACAAGTTCAAATAAATATAAATGTGTTGAAACGAAAAAAGAGTGTACAAATCTAAAGAAGGATTAAAATATACCCCTAGTGGGCCCAGTGAACGGAAAGGTCACTATGTGGCCACTTTACGGTCAGGCAACTGTCACCGGTTCGTTCGCGTAGTTCGCTAGGGGCATCCCGACGTGCAATATTGCACATCTTATTGCCTTACGCAGCTTTGATTTTTTTTAACACATGACTAAGTACAAATAAATAAATATGAATGTGTTGGAAAGAAAAAAGAGTGTATAAATCTAAAAATGGATTAAAATTTACCCCTAGTGGGCTCAGTGAACAGCAAGGTCACTATGTGGTCACTTTACGGTCAGGCAATTGTAAAAGTTTCGTTCGCGCAGTTCGCTAGGGTTAACCCGACGTGCGATATTGCACGACTTGTTGCCTTACGCAGCTTTTATTTATTTGTCAACACATGAATAAGTACAAATAAATAAATATAAACGTTCTAAAAAGAAAAAAGTGTGTATACATCTAAAAAAGGATTAAAATGTACCCCTAGTGGGTGCAGTGAACGGAAAGGTCACTATGTTGCCACTTTACGGTCAGGCAATTGTAACCGTTTCGTTTTCGCGTTTCGCTAGGGGCAACCCGATGTAACAGACATTTTAGATTAGGAACGCCTCAGCTTTTCTAGAATTATTTCCAACAACTAAAGTGTTCTAATTAAAAAATTTATCTCTAAAAATTCATAAATCTCTTTTCAGATTCAATCAGTGCTTTGGAGTCCTAGGAGTCCTCGATCGCTTGCACGGGACGGACACGCAATTCCGCAATTCCAGAGCCTACGCACGACACATAATGATGCTCAGTCTAATTCCGCCAAGAGAAGCCTTTCCCGAGGAAGTAAAATATAAATCAAAATAAAATGAACCCGAGGTTCCTGAATTTTACGAAACAACAATTCAGAAACCTTTCTGAACTATTCTGAGGAAGGCATCGAATTGCAGAAAATTCTCAAATCCTGAATCAGTTGGAATCCGCCAATCAGGTCTCTAATCCTGAAAATTGAAAAAAAAAATTCGAAATGACTGCCTGAATTTTCAATTCATCTCAAGAATCTGATGCACCAGAAAAAAAGTCTCTTGAGAAGAAAAAAGATTTAGCATTAGTCGATTTTTTTTAGTAATCGAGAAAGGAGGACCTAGATTAAGTACAGATTTCACAATATGCATTTTAGGTGCAAACGAACGTCTTCATTTATACGTACTTGCACGACTGTGGAGCACATGTGATACGTTATAAATTTGCGACTGCAACATTTCCATTAATTTTTTCACAACTTTACTCACCGAGCTTGCGAATTCTGTACCAGGGTGGCTGTAAAACTTCATTTTCAAAATTCCCTGATTTTTTCTAGCAGAACTTGCGAGCGGTAAGGTTAGGCAATTGCCTGACCGTAACTGCAGGCCCGTAGAGAGAAAACCCGGGGGTGGGGATTACGGGCCCATATATGTAATTTTGAAAATTTAGAATTTAGGCTGATGCGATCTCCAAGCCCGGGAGAATCTCCCCGTTATCGCCTCCGCCCCCCCTCCTCCATCCTCTCTCGCCAGGCCTGATAAAGTGATCAGATTCCGTTCACTGGGCCCGCTAGGGCATATTTTCATCCTTTTTTCTAGATTTATTCACAATTCCACGTAGAACTCAATACTCTTTCAAAGATATTTTTTTCTCTTTACACATTTATAAAAATCTGTGTGCAGCAGCTCGATGCACAATATTGCCCGTCGGGTTGCCGCACATAGCTTTTAATGTTTAATTTATTAATAATCGAATTAATAAATATAAATATGTTAGAAGATAAAAAAAAGTCTTCAGTTCTGTGTGAAGTTGTGAATAAATGTAAAAAAGGAGAAAAATATGCTGTAGCGGGCCCAGTAAACAGAGCGGTTAAGCAATTGCCTGACCGTAAGGTGACCACATTGTGTCCGTTCCGTTCACTGGGCCCATTAGGGCATATTTTTATCCTTCTTCCCATTTATTCACAATTTCACATAGAACTTTTTTTTACGCACTTTAAAACCTTGCGAAATTCCGTGAAATTTTGTAAAATTGGAAAATTCCTTGGAATTTTCAAAAATACCCTAAAACCTTTTGTAATCTTTAAACTCCTTTCAAATTACTGAAATCAACTGAACATTCGTTGGAATCTTTTAAACTTCCCGAAACTTTTTCAAATCCTTTGAAATCTTTTTAAATCCCTTGAATTTCAAATTCTTTGGAACCGTTTGAAATTATTGAAATCAATTGAGAAATTTAAGGAATCTTTTGAAATTCTCTAAAATATTTGAATCATTTGAAATCTTTTAAAATACAATTCAACTTTTAAACTCTTGAAAATTCCGTTGATGTTTGAAAACTATTATAAAATCAATCCTGAAAATTTCTTGGCTTTAAAAAAAAAACTAAAATATTTCAAATCCTTTGAAATCTTTTGATTTCCCTTAAAAATTTGTAAGCCTTTTGAAAATTCCTTTCAATTGAAGAAAAAAAAAGTAAAATACTTCAATTCTTTTGAAATCCCTTCAAATTTTTTCAAACTTTGAAATTCCTTGGAATGTTAAAAAAATACCCTAAATATTTAAAATTCTTTGAAATGAATTGAAAATTCCTTGGAATCTTTTAAACTTTTCTAAACTTTTTCACATCCTTTGAAATCCCTCGAATACTCCAAATTACTTCAAATCCTTTGAAATTCCAGTAAATTACTGAAATAAATTAAAAATTCCTTGGAATCTTTTCAAATACCCTAAAATATTTTAATTCTTTGAAAATCCCTGGAAATTTTTTCAAATTAGAAAATTCCTTGGAATTTAAAAAAATACCCTAAGCTATTTCAAATACTTTGAAAATTGAAATAAAAAAACAACCCCTTGAAATTTTTTAAAGGTCTGGAAAATTCCTTGGAATTTTTTTAAATACCCTAAAATCTTTAAAAATTACTTCAAATTGTTGAAAATCTATTTCAAATACCCTAAGATATTTCAAATTCTTTGAAATCTTTCGATATCCCTAAAAAATTTGTAAACCTTTTGAAAATTCCTTGCAATTGAAGAA
>JAABKJ010010038.1:0-11063 GCA_011634705.1 Andricus grossulariae
AACTGACTTGGCTGTCTTTCTGGATTTTCTTCTCTCAAATGTACTTGCTTGAGATCAGCTCTCAAAACATGAATTTGTTGCTCAATATGGTGAGACCAATTCTTTCGCGCATCATTCACCTCGTTGTTTTTACGTCTAATAGTTGCTTATCATCGTACGTTGCAAGACCTGCAACAAGTCTGATTTTTCCTGGCAGAAATCCTAGCATTGGAGATGCTCTCCGTTATCTGATGTTCATCGCTAGGTTTTGTGGATGAAGGTTTTGGGTCCTACTTTCCAGTTTTTCCATTTCGAGTCAAACGTCCTTCAAACGATTTACAGCAACATCATGTTTCCTAGTCATTTGGTAAGATTCGAAGATGCTAATGCAGTCTTCGCCGGGTGTCACTTTGCAATTCTCCAGTAGAAGTTTGGTTCTCTGGGCATATGTCTCAAGGAAATTCTGATATTTTTTAACGTCCATTGAAATAGTGCGTCTCCAGACACTAACACTCCTTCGCATGAGTCCCCTTCTGTCGTAGTAAATTCTGGTACTGCTGGTTAGGGAAGTGCTCCTGTACACATGTTCGCCTTGTCCAAGGCCGGTCGCTGCATATCAATCACAAAGAAGGTCCATACATTTTAGGACAATTCAACAATTCTGATTTTATTTTCCAACCTATGAACAATGCTTGCATTTGGATATTCCTTAATATACTTAATTTGAGATTGTTATTTTAACCGCACTCATTTTTGAGTTACGATGGCCAGGATTTTATTACCCACCATAAAACCATTTCGGAATAAATGATTCTGTTTTTCTTCAGTAGAGAATTCTTGATAATCATGGACTTTGAAGAATTTATTCGAATTGATTATATTTTCAATTTTTGCTTCCTCATAGAGGAAGCTTCCATGGTAACATTTAAAAAAAAATTATATTCATTTAATTAAACCTTCCTTAATTTGAAAATGTCTTATGCCAGTGTTCGAGGCAATTGTCATAATGCGCGCGTGTGTGTATGAGTGCGTGGATGTCTCACTTTTTTGTGAACACGATAACTTGAAAACGGTCGCAGATCATTCGGTGAAATTTCGAGAGCTTATTGTCACTACTGGTATCTTGAAAATGACTGCAGGATTTCTAAGAATATGTATTGCGGCTTGTAAGCAATTGGTAATATTTTAAAAATCGTTTTTTTATAGTAAAACTTTTTTCATCAGCATAATTCACAATTGATGCAAGGATATAAAAGTTTCCTTGGTTCTAGACGAATCGATTGACCTATAATATAAATCCATTTTATCAGAGAGTACTGAAGCTATCGTCATTTATGTTATATTTTAAATCGATTTCTATACTAAAAATTTTTTCATTCTATTCATTTAAAGTTGATGCAAGAATAAAAAAAAAGCGTTGATTCCAGACGAATCGATTGACCGCTAATATTAATATATTTTTCAAAAATTAAGGGATTTATGGTAATTTACATTATAATAAAAATCAATTTTTATAGTGAAAATGTTCTTATCCTCATCATTTAAAGTTAATGTGAAAAAAGAGAAGATGTGTTGATTCGAGACGAATTGATTGACTTATAATATTGATAAACCTCATCAAACATTAAGGAAGCTATAGTTATGCATAATATTAACGATTGACCTATAATATCTATACACTTTATTGGAGAGTAAGAAAGTCATGGTAATTGATCATATTTCAAAGATTTGTTTTACACAGAAAAACTTTTTTTACCGACATAATTTGAAGTGAATGCATGCATAGAAAAGACTTATTGATCATACATTTTCAACTGAAATAATTCTGACAATTGTTGTAAAAAAATCATAGAGCTAGGAAAGGGATTGAGTGCAACAGAACTTTAGTTCTCTCTCTTATTAAAAAAATCACTAATGCTTTCTCAATGACGAAGCAAATACATTTGCTAACAGGAAGCAAAGTGCTCGCGAAATGAGAACCATCTAATCAAAAATACAAAAAAGCAGAAACACTCGAGATTGAATTCACAGCTATATGTTCCTTTTGTAGCTTTAGTTTTAATTACTGTGTTTACCTTATTTTACGAAATACTCTCAGGTTAGTCTAGTTTTTTGCAGATTTCTAATCATAACTATACAGTTGCTTCGTATAGATGAAGGAATATCATACACTGTTTTCATTCTTTTGAACAGCTTACATGTCAAATACCTCACGCATGTCTGCATGTTTCATAAATGGCGAGCTGTTTTCCCTTTCCAGAATTACATTATGTATATCGGTTAGTCCTTCGACCTTGTCCGAACAATGACTTCGCGATCCAAATTTTTCATCGCTGACATCCTACACCACGTATGCTAGATCATTCACTTTCGCGTTCAGCGGTCATGCAATTAGGTGTAATAGTTTTCCAGATACCCGGAAGTCGCTAATTGTTTTACGTTGAAAATTTGTTCCATTCTCCTCATCGTTTCACTCACAAAGGCTTCTTCTTGATCACTAAGAACACACTTCGGGGCACCGTGATGAGAGAAGAGGTATGTAGCATCGAAATGAGTACCGCTATGCAATACTTGCTGAAGTTGTCCTGCATAGTTAGTATATGCCGGTTCAAGTTCTTAGTTGTAGGAAATTATTTTACAGTTTCAAGTGAAACTTTGTCGAATACTCCAAATAGTGTGTCGGTAATCATCATTAGATCGTACGCACGGGCTCTCATGAGTCTATTCTTCAGATACCGACAAAAATTTCGTATCTAGTCTAGCCTATACGTCTTCGTCATGTCCTTGTGCCCCCCTACTAGACTCGCGTAACATTTCATTATTATTTCTTGTCTTAAGTCCTGCGGGGGCACTTTAATTCTAACTTGACAAAGAGTGATCTGAATTTCAACACGCCAGAAAATAGAGGCAAAGGTGAGGCGAGGCAAGGGTTCCCTATACCATCAATCACGTCCTTCCATTCAACTTCATAGACATTTTTTGTTTCTACAACGATGTAATTCGTCTCTAATCGATCGTTATGGGCAATTAGGACTTGTCCCTTCTCTAGTCAGTTTCCCAGAGGTCTTGTAAATCAAGGCTCTTAGTAACCACCAGGAGTTTGGTGATCGAATTCGTACGTTCGAAATCTGCTGAAGTAAAATGGAAGTATTTGTCGCGGAGATTTGTCGAAAGCTTTTTTCACTGATGGTTTATATTAGAACCCTCAGTTTGATATCAGCAAATTTCTGAGGATCCATCTTTTTTGTTCTGGGCTCCAGCTGGATCTATATAGAGTACCTCAAGGTTCAGTTCTGAAACCGGTGAGCCCAACTTTGTGACAGGGTCACTTATCTGATGAGAATTAATTCCTTCTGGAACGCCCGTGAAACGCACGCTATTTTGTCGCTGAGTCACTACAACCTTGACACAGCCTAACTTTGTCTAGACCTCTGGTTGAAATGGTTCATTCAAGTCGTTGCCCTTCTGCAGTGATTGTACGGCATTCGAACTCGGTAGTTGCCTTTCGAATCAGGAACCCTAGCCTCATCGATGTATACATCAACATAGGGATCACATAAAGGAGGTACCCATGGATCATTTGATTGTAAACGCGGGGGTGCGCTTCTAGGTAAGCGATTGCCTTTGGAGGTCGATCGCGTAGGTCCTACGTCTGATAGGACGCAATTTTCATCATCTCCTACTTCAGATGATGATTCCGATAGAGAGGATTCTTCACTAGGCGACAAGTTCTGGCAAAAGGTTTGTGAACTTTTTTAGATCCTCAATAAGCTCGTTCAAACAAAATAAAGAATGTATTGTATAATATATTGTTTAAAAAATTACAGACGGATCGTGCTAATTGCTTTTCAAGAACAACTAATGCTTGCTATATTTCAGAAATGACAATCAACAATTCGCTTTAGGTTCCTAGTTGTTTTATCCTCTGATTAAAACAACCAAGATTACGCGTGATAGAAACTAGGGATTAAGTTGAGATTACTGAACGTCGGGGAATTACTATTACTACCGCTTCAGCCCTAGCAAACAAGGAATCGAACATCGCATAAAATTCATTGTCGTGTGTAATTTATTTTATTTCTAATCTTGACTGTAGGGGTGGACGGTTAATCAAACGCCGTTTGATCTCAGCTTGTTTTGGTTTTGATTGTGACTTTTTACCTGCGCGTGTAGCATATTTTTTTAGGGATAACTTGAAAACATTAATTTTATCTTATAGGCCCCCAAATGATAGTAGGATTTACTTGTAGGTGAGCTAAGGCATAAACATCAATTCAGTTATTCACTATTCATTGATCGCGATTCTAACAGTCGGGATTAAATATCGCAAGCAAAGTAAATACTGGCATCAAATGTCTGCAGTTGAATTCACATAATATAATTTACCCTGTGTGTTCAATTGGATAACTAAAGGGCTATGATGTCTTGCGAAAAGCGATACCCAGGAAAACCAGAAGCTTAAGAATGACTTAGATTTCGCATTATCAATTTTTCAAAGAAAACATGCATACACTCAGCAATTCAAATTCTGCGCCTTCCACTATGACTTAGTTAGTGTGACTTATGACTTACTTGTGAACTTTAGAAAACATTTTTCATCATGTTACAGGTCAAGCAGATCAAGAATTGATTATTTTGATAAAATTCCGAGTGAAGGGTAACGTGTGAGGAGTGGAAAAGGGGTGCAATCCTATCTCACCACTGCCGCTGTGAGCTTCTCACCTACGAGATAATAATTTTTAATATTAAGAACCTGTGAAAGAGCTCTAACTACTGTAATATAACGGAGGTTCAAGCTGCCAAGTTAATTCAATTAATGTGTTTAATTTTGTGGGATCGTGATTGCTATCTTATAAATTCAAGATGTGTCCTCTTTCCGCTGCCCTGTTACCGTTGAATCGCAATAATGAAAAGCATAGTTTTTCCAATAAAGGACTCTTTGACTCTAGTTTCAATTTTAATTCACTCAAATTGAAGAAAAAGAAAAAAGAAAACATATGGTAATGGAAGGAAGCAGCGGGCAAGGATTATATTTCTCGTGTTTTGGATAGACTGTAACTAATCAGGTTCGCACCTTTCACAGGACCGTCGCACTTTGTAGAGGTCCAAATTCGCCGTTTATATTCTGGCAATACTAAGCTGATTTGCAGAATCAACACATCCTTCACGGTAGAAAACGATCACTGCTGGTATTGAATTTAAATAGCTTCACGTCTGTATGTCGTTATGTCACTTAAATTCCCGTTCTGTCTTGCGTCGACTGAAGATCCCAAGGTGTTTTACGACCGTTTGTAGATCTGTCTAGGCGAGTCCATTATGTATGTCAAATTAGGTCCAATGCTGCCATCATTCGAATTCGTCCAGGTGTGTCCGAATCAGATAGAAACGTAGGTCCGTTTGTGCCGTTCGAAGAGGACGTCCATTGATATCTAATCAAAAATAATCAGTCAGGTCGTTTTACCGTTTTAAAGCGTCTTTCTTGACCGATGAGTGACTTTAATCATTTGTGACGTCGCGGCCCAGCTCAGTTACGCGTCGAGTGCACACGGGCAAGCGAAATCGTGTTTTTTGGGATTTCCTAGTAGTTCTAATCGATACAAGAAGTAGTGAAGAACAGCAATAAGAATGCTGAGTGTGACCGAATCGGAGGTGAGAGCGCATAGGTAGGTAGGGCATTTTTGCAGGCATTGCTAATTTTTATTGGATGTTCTTTTTTAAACGTCAATTTGAGAAGAAGCCACGGAAAGAAGCTGTATTGGGAAATGCTGACCGTCATAACGTGACTCAGAGGTGATTTTGATTCCGTTAATTAACTATTTTTCAATTTTAATTTAATTCAGCAATAATTAATAATTTTTTTCAATTCAGTTTATTTATATTAGTAGCTTATAACTGTGGATTTTTATCAGTTCATAATTTTGACAATATTTTGTAATAGTAAGAAATTTTCAATTAGGCAACGGTAATTTGAATGTAGTTATTGAGGTTTGGTTATTACAGGTCAAATCAGCTTTCAAAATACATCATTAATATTTGTTGTAAGAAATTATAATATAAAATATTATATTATTATTTGATATTAATTTTTATTGTAATATTTTGACGACAAAATTACTTGCTTTCTTCAACATATAAACGAAAAATCATTTTTCTTCGCCTATCCACCTTATTTTTTTATAATTTTTGTATAGTATTTTTTGCCAAATTTTTTCATAAAATTACTAAATAGGATCGTGAATTATTATCATCTTGCCGAGCAGAACAATCAATTTCCAGCAAAGAATAGATTCGAAGCGTTACATTTCGATCAAAACTGTTTGCACACCTCCCCACGTCTCTCCTATCAGTGTGACAAAATTTTTGAATAAGATATCAAAGGAGTTTTAGCAGGTTAAGTGTAATCTTACAAATTAGATAAGATTTCATATACAGCAAAGATTTCAAATTATATAATTAAATTATAAAGGATATTATCAAATTTCCAAGAATTTAATTATGTTTCAAGGGGTTTTGAAGGATTTAACAAAACTTTATCATATTTCACGGATAATGTATTTCTGATGATATTACAACTGTAATTTGATGATACTGCATTCTCTTTTGTTAAAGCTTCTTCGGCTCTAGCGAACACACTCTTATCACGTATCTCGTGCTTTGAACTCGATTTTGTTCAAAACGCGAACTTTTCGACAGACTAAATTGACGTGGTGCAGTGCTGTCGACTCCCAAAAGTGAAACTTTCACTAAATGAATAAGTAACTTTTCACTGGTTGTCAGTGACCGGATTCTAGCTATTTGAATCAGCGAGAATTCACTGAAAATAAGTGACTTTCCACAGACTCAGATTTAGAGAGTAGATATAATTAGGCAAAAAATTCTGTTGAATTATATATTATTATTTGAGCTTGTCTCGTTTTTCCAAAAAGTTAAGTTTTTAATTTTATATGTATTTTTGCAACAAAATTTTGAAGGAATTCGTAGGTCTTTTTCGGTTTAACAACTTCTGTCATGTTATATTTTTCGTCTCTTGTGTGGTTTTTTCAAAAATTTGACTTTTTCATTGTCAGTGCTATTTGTCGTGAATAAAACAAGAACTACGCGTCCTATCCAAAAATTATTCAAGAAAAATTTGTAGCTCTTGTTTGGCTGGGCATCTTTTTTCCAGCAATTCTTTTCATAGCTTGTGTGCTTGTTTCAGAAATTTGATTCGTATCAAAAAGTGATTATTAGAAAATTTGTCGCCCCTTTCTGAGTAAATGAATTTTGTTGGTTTATTTTTTTGTAGCTTGTGTCGTTTATCCAAGAATTCTATTTATTTATTTTTGATGCTGTTTTTCACAAATTAAAAAAAGAACAGACATCCTATCAGAAAGTAATTCGTAACCAATTTTTACATATTTTTTTATTGCACATTTTTCCTTTGATTCATCTGTTTATGTACCATGTACAGTTCAACCGCAAAATGGAATTTTCGGTTTTTCCAGAAAATGCAATAATTTATTGGAAATTTGTGAAGGGTGTTTAAAAAGAAACGGTTTTCGCTTCAAGACTTTTTACATTTAGTGCATTCTTTGGCTTAAAATTTTTATGTGATTTTTTTTTTCAATGTCGTAATCGCTCTAACTCTGGCAATTTATCTTTCATCGAAAAAGATTACGAAGATAAATTGTTTATCTTCTTGGTTACTACAAATAGCCGTACACAGACTTTCTAAATCTTGAAAAAAGTTAGTCTCAAACATTTTGAAAACGCTCTCACTTTTTGAATTCTTATCCAAAATGTCTAGCTAACGAACCTGAGCCTCAGTTTAGGACAGTTGAAGAGTATATATAGAGAAAGCCAAGTCAATATGTCAATTCTTTTGCAAGTTATCGTGCTGGCAGAATGAAAATTTACAGCCAAACACACACACCCAAAGCCAGACAGACATATTTTCGATTGGATGATTGCAAAATGTGCGCAGTAAGACAAGAGATTTAAGGTTAAACATTTTCAAACTAAACCCTGGAGGATGAAATAATTTTTGATTTTTGGACTTTGAAATCTATAATAATTACACGGCCATTTTAGGAAGGCATGAAAATACTTTTGAAGTAGTTTAAGGTAAGATCGAATAAACCTAGCCTTTTATTATTCAAAGATCAAAAGTTTCTATTTGCATTTTGCGAAAACTCTGAAGATTATCCACGTTGCTCTCAATATTCGAGTTGGTTAATTTATAATTATGTAGTTATGTGTCAAAAAACCCCGGTTAAGATCTACATTTCTTATATAATAATGTACGAAAATAAATTCTTATTTTATTATTTATTACGACTGCATTTGTACAATTATTTTTTTTAATAATATTAATGTAAGACCTGTGCAGGTGTTGGAAAATCCTTAGCCTCATATAAAAATGAATATATAAAGAAAAAAATATATATTTCAAAATATCTCATGATGGCCACTAAAACTCTACAAAAAAATTCTTAGTCATTTTCAGGTTTCCTTCTGGTTCAAAAAAAAATTCAGCGGTGAATTCTCTATACCTGAATTAGAAAAATTTGATTAGTTACTCATTTTAACTTGAATTGAAGAATTCAAGAAGCTTTAGTATAAACATGACGCAACCAGAAGGTAATATCGTGAAGCTTGTAAACAGGCTACGTCACTTGAGTGTGTAAAAACCAAGATTCTTTGCACGCTTAGTGTACTTCACCTTCATTTTTTCAAGCTTAAAATAATACCACAGAAGGATCATGAAATTTGATTCAACATGTCAGCAAGCCCTGTTACAGAAGTCTTCTAATTTCGAATTATTTAAACTAAAAATTAAAATATTTGAAATTTAACAATTTTAGAGTAAAAAGGGTCATTCATAATTCATAGCCAAGTTGACAATCATGTCCTTTTGCAGTGGCTTTGCCTGAAGAATAGTATGACGCACGGACGAACAGGTGGACGGATCAACAACGGAACAATACTACAATCATAAAAAATGTAACTCTTCAGCAAGGAAAACTGAAATTCCTTTAATATAAAATGTTCTCAGTACTAAAAATGGAATAATTTTTGAAAAATTGTGAACAGTTCGAACTGAACGAGTAAAACTTAAAAGACTACCAAACATTTGAATTGGAATCCTAGAGAAAATACAAAAATTATGAGCACGTACATTAGAAGGGCTCGGAAACATAAATTAGAAAGTAAAAAATTAATAAATTTTAAAAAGTCTTCCGATGAAAATATTCAGTTGAAATTTTAAACAAGTTATATTTACAAACGCTTTCAATATGAGATTATTTATGCATTAGGAATATAAATTTTGTATTACAAAATTTACGTAGTAGGAAGAATCTTTTATCAAGAAGGTAAAGGATGAAATCAATGTTAGTTATTGTTCCGCGGGGCTTCACTGATAATGTCACTAAATTTTAAATTCGACGAAATTTGAAAACGTATATGAAACAAAGTTCGCAACACAATGACGTGTGTGCCGAGGGCAGGTGGCACCTAAATGGAAGAGCGGGTCCGGGAGCGAACCGGCAACGACCTGGCGTTCCGCAGAAGAAAGCGCTGACGTGTGATGTGGGGGGAGGCGATGGAGAATAAGGGGCGCTGTGGTAAATGCGGGAGTACTGGCCGGAAATATTAGTGCCCGTCCCAGATGGAATAATTGAGTTAAGCAATAGTCAATAATTAATAAGGACTGAACTAGAAGGTGAAATAACACACCGGGCCGGTAATAAATCGGACCTACTAAATTCAAGTGACCTTTCAGAACAACCTTCTGTCATTATTACCATCGAAACTTTTTTTTTCTCTCGTGTCGTTTTCCTACCTGCACGCACCTATCATGATGATGTGTGGAACCCAAGGTCTGGCAATTAACCAATTTCAACCAAACTTTTTTTTGTTGACAAGTTGAACTAGACGGGGAAAAAATACCTGCCTGGTATGCGCCCTAATGGGCCGAAACTTGTGAAGGGGGAGTTCTGACGGGGTAATTTGTACCTTCCACAAATACATCTGAAAACAATGAAATTCAGCTTCAAAAATAATCTTACTTGGTATGTAAGTTTGGAATCCTGGATCAAATCCACGGGCTGTCTGCGAACAGCACTATAATAGCCGAGAATATAAGAGTTCTACGGATAGTATTCATAAGAATTCCAGTGTTTGTTGTAATTTCGTTTATTGCATTGAATTTTAAAGATTGCTTACTTCAATAGCAATTTAAACTCTAGATGAAATATTAGCCTAGCATATGAGAGTTCGACGGCTAATATCACATCACAACGTCATGACTAATTTTATATTCTTACTAGGAATTTTCATAAACTCACCTCACCTTTTAGATTAAATTAAACTAGCTAAAAACAGGAATAATTCATCACCTGTCAAAAACTAGAGAGGTTAGGCCATCCGACCAGAAACACAAATTGTCACACCACGGGGTTTCAAGTATATAATTCTCCGCATTTATTCTAATTTCTTTCGAATTCCTGTAGCTATTTCATATTCAACTCGAGTGGGAGGGTGTATCAATAACCTCCCACACATCAATAACAACAACTGTCAGAACCTACGAGGTTGGCTGCATAGAATGTCTGCTGTTGCCAGGAACTACGAAGAGGAGATTTTCCTGGCGCATGCGTAGTGGCTGGGATTCCGTGACGTTCAAGAGCGCTTGGAAACACACAAGCAAGCGACCGCGGAGTATCTGCATGCTGAGCCAAGTCAGCCCCACCCCTGGACCATCGACTAGCGGCAGACGACGAAGGCTTGCGTGGCATATGACGCATGCTGACTGTGTGCCACCACCCTGCTGAAAACTGAACTTGGCAGTTGTCCTTTTCCTTCGACCGGCCTCTCACTCAGTAATTCTACGCTTTTACGCGAGTGGCGCTCCGACTATTATGAGAGGGAGAACATACACGCCACTCTGAAAGTCATTCGTTATTCTAAGCTCCAGGCGAGTACCTCGTGGTAGACGAGCAATTTTCATAAATGGATTTTCAAAACTACTGAATCAAATTACTCTAAGAAAGGAACAAGTGAAAAAATGAGAGGACGAGCAAGAGGAGGATGGCTTTCGCCAG
>JAABKJ010010040.1:0-11063 GCA_011634705.1 Andricus grossulariae
CTCCCTTCCAACTGGATAAAATTCTTAAAAATGAAAAAATGTTCCTCTTACAATTCAGAAAAAATTAAAACCAAAATTTCCTTCCTTGCAATTCAATAACAATCTTGAAAATAAAAAAAATTTCCTCTTCTAATTCAGAGAAACAATTGGTAACCAAAATTTCCTCCCTGGATAAAAATGTTGAAAACAGAAAAATTGCCTCGTCTAATTGAGAAAAAAACAATTGTTAACCTAAATAGCTTCTCTTCCTACTGGACAAAAAGTCTTCAAAATAAAAAATTGTCCTCTTCCAATTCAGAAAAACAATTGATAACCGAAATCTCCTCCCTTCCAACTGGATAAAATTCTTAAAAATGAAAAAATGTTCCTCTTACAATTCAGAAAAAATTAAAACCAAAATATTCTCCCTTCCAACTCATAAAAATGTTTCAAATAAAAAATTATTTTTGAAATTCATAAAATATTGAATACCAAAATTTCTTTCCTTTCTTTTAAAATTAGATTCCTGAAATTCAAACCTTTTTTATACGTAAATTCTTTTATGTTTACTTATTTTAATTTTAAGTCGCTTTAAATTATTAATTCTTAAATATTGTTATTTATAAATCAATATTACCCACTCTTACTGAAAAATACAAAATTTCAAACACGAAATAATTAAATTAAAAAAATTGTTCGATTAAAAAAAAATGTTCAATTTATTAATTACAGAATTTCAAATTGAATCAAAGCGTTTAATTATGAATCTATTTGAAATTATTTTTAATTTGAAAATAGTTTAGAAAGAAACTAACTTCTGATGTTAAATTTTATCGGTTACTGGTCAAAATAATTTTTGGAGACACGAAAAAAAATCTGCCTCAGCTTGGATTTGAACCCAAAACGCCACTATTCAAATCCGGGTCGAGGCAGATTTTTTTTTCGTTTTTCAACCAATTACTTTGACTAGTAATCGGCAAAATTTTAAGTAAGAAATTAATTAATAAAAAAAAATTAATTTTTTCAACTTCTAAGGCTTTCATAAAGCTACAATGATAAAAAATAAAATATTTATCAATTTTGTGCGAAGAAGGTGAATTTTTTTTTAATGCAGACTATCTATTTTTGGGTTAAAATGTTACTGAACTCTTGCACGCGATTTTTTCGTGCCTCGCACAATAATTCTGTAAAATTGTATCGTGACAGCGATCACGAAAACGATCATTGCTATGAACGAAACTATAAAAAAAAGTTGCTTAATCGATATTATCGTGTCTATATATTTTTTTTAATCTTCATTTTCAGAAGCAATTTTTCAGAAAGTCATTTTTAATTTAAAATTATTAAAAATTGAATTGGAAAATAAAATTATTTGATTTTTAATTTAATTTTAATTAATTAATTAATTATTTTTTAAATTTTATTTTAAATTTGTTATTATTATTTATTTTTAAATTATTATTTTTTTATTTAGGAGGCACTGAGTTTAAAATTTTTAATCTGGAACTTTTTTAAATCTAAAAAAAGATTGATTTTGAATCGTAAATTCATTGTATGTAAAATTATACAATCATTGTTCAATTATAAAAATTACAAATTTAATTAATTTAAAATGTTTTATGTAATTATTTAAAAATTTTAATTTTTAATCCAAAATTGTTCAAATCCAAGCACTAAATTTCAAGTTGTCCAATTTGAAATTGTTTATATTTGAAATTGTTTATATTTAAAATTGTTAAATTTCAAATGGTTAATAAAATTAGTTTTTAATATTAAACAATCTAAATTTTGAAATATACAAATTTAAAGCTTAAAATAAAAATTGTTATTGTTTACTTCCCAGTATTTTTAATTATAAACATGATAAATTATTGTTTAATTACTAAAAAATGACAATATTTTTATTTTCTGACTTCACGACGTAATTTATCAATCAAAACTTTTATTAATTTTTTTTTAAATAAAAAAATTTTGTATAATTATTTTTCAATGATTATATTAATTAATAATAAATAATAATATAAAATAAAAAAATATATATAATAAATAATAAAAACTCAGTGCCTTCTGAATAAAAAAAAATAATATATAATAATTAATAATAATTAAATTTAATAATAAGTTAACCATTTTTTTCAATTTCAAATGTTTTATAAAATTACTTAAATAACCACACAATATTATAAATCGTAAGAAAATGTAGATAATAATTTTTTGAGTAAAATTATTTTCCAAAGAGTCAAAAAAATTAATAAAAAGTGAAATTAAATTTTGTTTAAATAATTTTTGGTATGATAAAATTTTTTTTTAATGAACAAGTTAAATTAAAGAACTTTGCGAACCGGTAAATTCGTCCTTGTTAAATAAAACGGCACTAGCGTAAAAATAAATCGATTCCCTTGACTGATCTTGTAAACGAACCATATATGTCATTCTGACAATGACACCGAAAAAAAAAACCAGTTTTCGAAATTGGGACACATTCGCCTATACGGTACCGAGTTTCTAAATCTTTTACCAATCCTTGAATAAATTTCAGGAATTCAATGAATCACTTGTCATTGCGAAAAATGGTCATTGTAATTGGGATTGGCATCGAGGCAAATCAGTAAAGTAATTAAAAGTTGCTAATCACCTTGCCATTCTCCAAAAACAAATGCAAAAGAGCCACAGTTGTCCCAATTTACTAATTTATTTATAAAATCAACCGACTATAATATTACTGTATTTTATATTGCCGAGAATCTTTTAAAAAAAAAGTACCTCCGCCGGGATTCGAACCCACTGACGCACCGAATCCCGAACGTCATACCTGAGCGCATCTCTGTTTTCTTTCTTAGATTTGATAACAAAATTTAAACAATGGGAAGAAACGGTAAACGGAGTGTGAATTCCAGGCGTGATGGCATTCTCTTAATTAAATTTCATTAAATCAAATCTAATCTGTTGGAGCTCAATTTAAACAAAAGGGAGGAATGAGGCTTTTAACACGCGCTGGTAATTTACTTAAGTGTGAGAATTTGATGGAGTGATAGTGCTCTTGCTATAAGTAAAATACCTCCTACTTCAATTGTTTTATTTATTTAAAAAAATAATATTTTTTTATTTTATTCTAATAATTTAAAAATATTTTTATTTCTAATTTTTTTTAAATTTTAAGTTTTTCAATTTCAAATTACTTAATTTTAAACCCGCAAAATAAAATTGCATTTTTTTATATTTTATATTTTATACTTATTAATAATTTATTTATTATCATCAAAATTTCTTTAATTTAAATTGAAAATTTATAATTTTGAATGAAAAATTCTAAAACAGTTTAATTTTTGAGACCATGAAATTAAACTTTTTTTTGTTTAGAATTAAATTTTTAATAAAAACGCTTTTAATTAAAAATAATACGATTTAAACTCATTTGAATTTTAAATGATTCAATTTTCAAAATGTAAGCGCTTTTAATTTAAAATAATTGAATTTTAAATTATCCAATTTTAAAAATTCCAATCCAAAAGATCTAATTTTTAAAGTTTTTAAACTGTCCTATTTTTCAAATTTCAATAATTTTTTCTTAAATTTTAAACGCTTTCAATTCGAAATTAAAAATTAAGTTAATAAAAAAATGTAATTAATGAATATGTATTTAATTTTCTTTTAACTAATAAAGTTGATTTTTTTTTATATCAAAATTTCTATAATTTAAATTAAAAATTATAATTTTGAATGAAAAATTCTAAAAGAGTTTAATTCTTGAGACCATTCTTAATGTTTTAAGGTTTCCAATTTAAAATTTTATAAAGTTGTGGTTCCAAATTTAAAAAATATATATTTTTTCAACTTTTAATTGAAAGGCATTCACTAATAACAATTAATAAAATAAAATATAATACATAATAATAAAATGAATAATAATATAATAATAGTTTATAATACAAGTAGCCAAAAATTGTAATAATATTAATAATTTTATCGATTTTTAGTAAATAAAATTGAAATATAATTAATAAAAAAAATAAAAGTAAATAAATAAATTTATTTTTTAATCTCAGAAAAATATGTTTGATTAATTTTAATGTTAAATAGTAATTTTTATCTAATAACAATAAAAAATTAGTATTTCAGAAGCTTTGGCGTTGAATTCAATTTCATTTTGAATTTCAAATTGTCAAATGTTGATCCATCGAATTGAAAATTATTTAAACTACATTTTTAATAAAAACGCTTTTAATTAAAAATAATACGATTTCAACTCATTTGAATTTTAAATTATTCAATTTTCAAAATTTAAGCGCTTTTAATTAAAAATAATTGAATTTTAAATTATTTAATTTTAAAAATTCCAATCCAAAAGATCTATTTTTTAAAGTTTTTAAATTGTCCTATTTTTTAAATTTCAGTAATGTTTTTTTAATTTCAAACGCTTTTAATTCGAAATTAAAAATTAAATTAATTAATAAAAAAATTTAATCAATGAATATGTATTTAATTTTCTTTTAACTAATAAAATTGATTTTTTTTTAAATCAAAATTTCTATAATTTAAATTAAAAATTATAATTTTGAATGAAAAATTCTCAAAAAGTTTAATTTTTGAGACCATTCTTAATTTTTTAAGGTTTCCAATTTCAAATTTTATAAATTTGTGGTTCCAAATTCAAATATTAAAAATTTCCAGACAATTTCACTAATTTTCAAAATTGAAAAATTTCGTGATAGCCTTGATAGTCAATTTCAAATATAATAATTTTAGATTAAAATATTCTAATTAAAAATGAATGCTTCCCGAATAAATTAAAGACAATGAAAAATTAAGACAATAATTTTTCAAATTCAATCCTTAAAAATAGATTATTTTTTATTTAAAAATGTTTCAAATTTCAAAATAAAATTTAATAAAATTTGAATTGAAATGCATTCACAAATAATTAATGAAATAAAATATATAATAATATTAATAATAGTTTATAACACAATAAAAAATGTAATATTTCAGAAGCTTTGAAGTTAAAATCAATTTAATATTGAATTTAAAATTGTCAAATTTTGATCACATCGAATTGAAAATTATTTAAAATTCCAAAAGTTAAAATTTTGAACATTTCAAATTAAAAATAATACAATTATAACTCCTTTCAATTTTAAATAATTTAAATTTCAAAATTCGAGTGCTTTTAATTAAAAAGAATTTAATTTCAATCCCTTTTAATTTAAAATTATGAAATTTTTTTAATTTAAATTTATTTATTTAAATTTATTTTTACTTAAAAATCGTTTAATATATTTTATTAAATTTCAAACGCTTTCAATTCGAAATGTGAAAATTAATTAATAAAAAATTTAATTAATGAATCAAAATCCAGATGTGAACGCACATCTGGTGATGACTTATGGAATGCAAAGGAATGCAAGTTTGATTGATGTCAACGATTAAAATAATTTGTCCCGATTAAACTCGACTGCACAATTTAAATTATTTAATTATTACAAATACCAGAAATATTTTTTTTATAAATAATTTTTTGTTATTAACAAATCAACGCTTTTTATTTGAGATTAAACAAATTTGAATAAAAAATTATTCAGTTTTTTTTTTAAATTTATTCGGTTTCTCTTAGCACATTTGGTTATCGTGCTTCCAAGATTGACAGTTTCAAGTGCACTTTACTAACTTTCAAAACTTCGGGCCTTCATAAATAATTGATGGTAATTTCCTGACGTCAACTTTGAAATTTCAAACTTATTACGACACAAATTTGTTTTAAAAAATTCCATACAAGGTACTAAATTAAATTTAAACTTATTTAATTATTTAAAAAATAATAATTAATTTAAAAATAATAACCTACCGAAATCGAACGACCGTTTTGTGCCTCGGAGGGTAGAGTTCTTCGTCAAGGATCATTTTCCCGAAAATTTTGAAAACTCGACTTCAAAAACTTGAAATGATTCTAACTTCTACAAATTTTGAAAAACTCGATAAAATTCAAATAAATTCTTTAAAATTAAAAAAAAAGAAGATTAAATAAAAAAGTCACTCGAGAGGAACGTCCTGCTTCCTCGATGTCTGAAAACTAACTGCGCAACAACGTAATATCACTACTGTGCTTAACCGGACGGGTTTTTATGGAGGGGAGGCCCTTAAGTTAAGACTCAAGTTTAAATGTTATTTCTATGGGAGGGGGGGGGGGAGGTCATGCAATTTGAAGACCAGGTGGGATTTTTTTCCTTTTATTAACGAACAATCGAACTGATTACTTGTGTCAAGGTTAAAATCTGCAAATGACGTCAGAGTCGAGATCGTGACATCTCTGGAACGGAGTTGTTGGTATTATTCAAACTCGTCAAATGCGTTATTAAATAGTTAATTGCGTTGATGATCCCATACAAAATTGTGGAACAATTACTTTTTTGTCATTCAAATTTTTTATTGAGTTTTATTATGTAACTAGCTTTAAAATAACTAGCTTAAAAATGAATAACTAAGTCATTTTTTACATTATTATTATTTCTCAAGTCGAAATACACTTGAAAAAAAAGAGGAAAAAAATACATCCGGCGGGATTCGAACCCCGAATGTCTCACATCCCAGGCATGACCGAAAGCGTAATATTTTTTTATTTATCTTTTAATAACTGATTATTTTTTAGTTGAAATAAGTTTTTTTCTCTTGTATTCGAATAGAAATTTCCAGTTTTATTTCCGGGAATAGTTGCGACGCATTATGTGAGGGTAGGATTTTACGAGAGGGACGAAAATATATTGACTCATTCGGGTAAGACCCTCGAGACTTGGAAACACAATTGCGTTGGACCGAAACTAAAATCGATTTTCTACGAGAGAATTTGTGAGACAGAAAATAATTACTAGAAAATTCTTGGAAATAAAAAAAAACTGTCGATTCAAATTAAAAAGTAGAAAATTAAAAAAAAAAACTAAGAAATGCATCTCTAAATCCCCCTTTTTGATTGTGAGTTTGAAAAAAGTAACAATAAAAAAAGACTTTTTTGTTTTGGTTTCTTAAATTTGAATTTATACAAAATTGATGGTGGGATTTTTTTTCATTTCCAAGAATTGTTTCAATAATCTTCAAAATTATTAATATTTAAAAATTGGTTTAATAATATATTTTTAAATTGTGTTTTTAATGCTAGGAAATAAAAATCCAGGAACACAAAAACGTTGGTGGATTTTTTCTAAATGTTTTTTTATTGTAAAAAAAAGTAAAAATAAAAAGACTTTTATTTTGGTTTCTTAAATTTGAATTTCTCAAAATTTGATCGTTGGATTTTTTTTTTAATTTCTAAGAATTTCGCAGTTAAAATTGAATGTTGGGCGTTAAAAAATAATGTAAATTTTGATTTTAATCATTGGAAATATTTACAATTTCAACTCCTTTCTAACTAAAAAAAAAAATTTATTTTAGTCTCTAATTTTTTAAATTAAAGACCTGATTTATAATTTTTTAGTTTGAAATTTTTTAATTTTTAATAATTCAATTTAACGACTTTTAGTTAGAAATAATACAATTTAAATTTATTTATATGTTATATTATTCAAATTTTCAAAATTTTAATCTGAAAATATTCCATTTTAAAAATTTTATCATTCTCCTATTTTCGAAATTATAATCTAAAATAATTTCGAGATTCATCAATTAAAAATACAAATTTTCAATTTTGAAATTGTCCAATTTTTATTTGAAAAAATGTTATTTAATTATTTTTTATTGAAATGTTTAAATTTTAAACACTTTTAATTTAAAAAAATTTTATTTTGTAATGATAGAAGTTCAATTCATTTTTATTCTTTAGGAAACGTTTAACTTATTATGAAAATTTTTCTAATCAATTTTAATGTTAAATAATAAAATCGTTTCGAATTGAAAATTATTTAATGCAGAAGTTTTCAACCTTAAATTATTCAATTTAAACCCTTTTAAATAAAAATAATACAATTTAAATTTCTTTGAATTGAAAATGATCCCATTTTCAATATTTTAATTTGAAATTATTCAATTTTAAACGTTTTGAGATTGCCCTAATCTCGAAATTTTAATCTGAAATCATTCAATTTCAAAAATTTTCAATTCCAAATAAAATTGTTTAATTTTTTTAAATTATGTTCAATTAAATTATTATTTTTATTACATTAGAATAAATAATTTATTAAATTTCGATTTATAATTTTTTAATTTCAAATTATTCAATTTTAAACGCTTTTATTCAAAAAGTGTTTTTTCAAAATTTGATCTAATTTAAAATTGATTTCGAATCTTTTCAATTTGAAATTAATAATATTTCATTATTGTTTCAATAATCTTAAAAACGTTTAATATTTAAAAGTTTGCTCAATAATGAATTCTTAAATTGTTTATATTTTTAATGTCAGGAAATAAAAATCAAGGAACACAAAAACGTTTTTTTTTTTTAAATTGAATCTATCTAAATTTGTTCATTAGATTATTGTTTTTTAAAATTTTCAAATATTTCTGAATCTCTTAAATTTTAGAAAATAAGTAGAAAAAAAGGTGTGAAAATATATAAGATAAAACTGTTTATTTAATATTTATGAAAAGTAAGATGATGTAAAATGAGTCTGCAATGATGAAATTTCTAAAAATAGCCGAAATCCTACCAAAATACGCAAAAGAGAATGATTCAAACTTTTTTTTATATACCTCCAATCCTCAAGGTGATAATAATTTTTTAAGTCAACAAAAATTAAAACTGATTAAAAAAATGTGTGCGTACATTCAAGATTGAAAAGCATTATTTAAAAAAAATTTTAGATCCCAACTAAAAATTAGGATTGGATAAAAATAGTAGCTTTTGGGGTAACCTCCTACAGTGGATAATACCAAAAACAGTGAATAATCATTAATAAAAAACACTAACGTGTCTAAAAAAAATTAATTTACACAGTCAAGACACAATACGTGTTAGTAAATTAATTATTAATTATTGTATCTATATTTACGCTTAGAATTAATGATTATCCACTGTGGGCAGGTTACCCTTACACCCTTAAGAAATAAGAATACAACAGTGAATAATCATTAAATAAAAACACTAATGTACCGAAAAAAATTAATTTAAATAGTTAAAACACGATATGTGTTGATAAATTAATTATTAATTATTGTATCTATATTTGCGCTTAGAATTAATGATTATCCACTCTGGGCAGGTTGCCCCCACACCCCTAAGAAATAATTTAATTTGAATAATAACCTTCGTCTGACATTGTCAATTTTTAAAAATTAAATAATAATAATAATAATTTCAAGTTCGAAGTCGACTAGAGATCGTATTTCTTCACTTGGCGATAGGTCAGGGAGTCAGGCCCAAATGAATACAAAACTAGTTTCCTGAGACTACAATATACTATAGTATTTTTTAGTATACAGAGGACTACCTTTTAATACCTTCTCATGGGTGGCCAAGGCCTTTTACAAAATTACAATTCGACTCTGACTCACTGGCTCCCCTTTACCCCCCCCCCCCCTCACTCCCACAAAGGACCCATTCAAGACCATAATAATTGAATGCCACATCATGTTCATCCAATTATCAATCCCAATCCATCACTCACTAGATTCTGAAATATTTTATTTTTTTTTATGTTTTACGCCGACTTTCTAAAGTCAAGAACGATAAAGAATCGCGGAAGTTCTTTTAACGGTTCGGCGACCAGCACCTTACAAAGGGACTGCAGATTGCAGGCTAAGATTGTCGAGTTCCGGTTGCTAAGAAAAGGCTCGAAAATCTCGATGTAAAATTCTTCGAAATATGCTTTTAGAGAGAAAATATATTTCCCACCTTCACTAACAATCTTTTAGTCCTCAGAGTGTTCCTAAAACCGAGAGGAAGCCGAGACCCTTCGAAAAGAAGTAGAAAAAAAAAGTAACTCCGGCGGGACTCGAACCCCGGAGGTGTCCTAACGCATCGAACGCTTACCGAGAAGGGAAAAACACGTACCTACTAATTTTTGACTCGGAAAAGGGTGCAATTGAGAGAAGAACTTACCTTGAGGTGCTCTTGAAGAAGTTGCTCTCGCGGTTCATGAGTTCGCTTCTGAATCGAGACATCTCGTCCTCCATCTTCCTCATCTCGGCGTCGAAACGCTCTCGGATGTTGGAAAATTCAGTGTCGATGACACTGAAGTCTCCGAGCTTGATGGGGATGTTTCTCTTAATTCCACTGTCGGCCATTTTTAATTTCAACACTTTTTATCACACACTAAAACGTCGAAATTTCTGAGAGCACTCTTTGCCTTTTCGAACACAATTCCACGCAACGAACTGAACGCACTGAGGTCTCCTCTAGGAATGAGCGCGCGCTCGCCGGTTGCTTCTTAAGTAGTCGCGACCAGTCGTGGGTGTTCGGATTCAATCGGGAGACTTCGACTATGCGGATTTCAGCATTTTATTATTTTTTATTATTATTATTATTTTTTTTTTTTTTATTATTGTTATTATTTTTTTTTGCTCAACAAAATAATACAAAAATAAATAATAAAAATTAATCACTTTATTTTGTTCAATTGGGAGATTTCGACTATGCGGAGTTCTACGATTTTATTATCGTTTTTTTATTAATTTTTTTTTTTGGTTCAATAAAAAAATACAATAATAAATAATAGAAAATAATAACTTTATTATTTTATTTCATTCAATATTTTCGTCCGCATTTTTTTAAATTTTGCTTAATCGGGTGATTGAGACGAGTAATAAATTCCAAAAAATAAAATTCCCGAATTGGAAAATTCATAAAATTATAAAATTGCCGAATTATAAAATAACTGAACTAGAAAATTCTCGAACCAGAAAATTCCCGAACTTGAATAATTAAAATGATTTATTTATTAAAAATACAATAATATATTTTTATCATATAATTTTGTTATTATTGTTTAAATTTGTTTTTAAATCAACAATTCGATTTTCGAGAAAGTTTTTTATAGATTTTTAAAAATTTTATGATTTTATTATAATTTTTTAATTACTTTAATATTTGCTCAATAAAAGAATACAATAATAAATAATAAAAAATAATAACTTTTTTATTTTATTTCATTCAATCTTTTCAT
>JAABKJ010010041.1:0-11062 GCA_011634705.1 Andricus grossulariae
CGGTCCTACTGGGAGCTGATGTCATTTTTTAGATGACAGTTGCTCCCAGTGGGACCCTGCGGTGGTTGTTAACCTTTGCTTTTCTAATTAGGTATCACACAAAACAAAACATACAAAAATTATGACAAAATAAAAAAAATATGTGAATAAAAAATCCATTATATATGCGTTGATAAAAAATAGCGTAACAATTATTAAAACAAATACTAACATGGATAAAAAGTAAAGTATGGACGAAAACTTCTAATTGAAAAATTTTCAGATCAAATATATAATTTGATCTGCTTTGATGTACACAAAATCATGAAGACAATTTTGTTAGAAATTCAAGTTTTTTCGACCTTTTTGAATTTTGAACTTTTACCTCAAAACGAATAATTATAAAATGTGGTAGCTGCTGGACCGGGAAATGAGCATGATTTTTTTGAGCTCGAAAAACCGGAAAGCGATCGTGAATTTAAAGTTAAACAAATGTTAACGTCCGATTCTTTATAAGCTATTACTATTTCGAATTAAAATTTTAATGCAAATGTCGGTGAGACCTAGTTTGCAGAGAAATTGTAGAAAAAGCAGACCTTCACCAGCTAGAGATTGCTGTACAGGAACCTCGGCATTCCTGCATATGTTCCTGTACAGGAAACTGCTTAAGAAACTGTACAGGTAATCTTGACGGTTTCTGTGCAGGAATTAGGAGACGGAAACTGTACATGATCCTGCAAAGGAACCTGCACCGGCAATGGAACCTTTGAATGATCCGGTATAGATTCCTTTACACAGTAACATATGATAAGGGTTCCTACAAAGAAACCCACACAAGATCTTGCATTGAAACATGCAAAGGTTTTTCACTGCGAAGAATCCCCTAAAGTTGTAAATTAAGGTTCCCGTATAGGATCCTGTGTAGCTTCGCCGGAGATCTGCAGGATAGTTTCCTGCATAGGTTCCTGTATCGGAACCTGTACATATTTCTATATAGTTTGACCTTGGAGCTGCGTTTCTTGTGCAGGAACTCACGCGTTAACGTGTACACGTTCCTTTCTAATTTTGAACGAAAACTCAGGTTCTCTTACGGGTTCGTATGCGACTTGGTTGCTTGAATGCAGGTTCCTGTAAGAATTCCCATGCACATTGAAAGTGAGTACGTACAGGTTCCTTTACAGGTTCCTGTGAAGGTTCCCACGATTTGCTAGAAGGTTGAAAAGGTTCCTGCACAGTACAGCAAATCAAAATTTATAAATCAAAAAGCCATCATCAGTGCAAACTTGAATTTTGAGTCTTTTGTAACGGGATTCAAAATTTTCAAGTGAATCCATTAATATCTTGAGGTTGGGAGGAGCCTTAACAAGACTCAAAAACTCTTAGATTTCTGAGCTGATGATGTCATTTCAATATTTTTGCTTATATACAATGAATACTCTTCTTTTATTAACCTCATAAAACGAAAATAACTCTCTTTAATTCTGAAAATACTTCTGATGTATTTTTGATCCTCTAGAAATGATCTGTTTTAGCTTTTCTTTTTTTTAGCAAGTGCTAAAGCGATCAAGATTTCTAATCATATTTCCTTTCCCCTCCACTCTACTGCACTAGACAAATCATCTTGACTTAAAAGCCAGATTAGGAAGGAACACTGAAAATATTGTGTTTTTCTCCTTTTAAAATATTGCAAGATGGGCTAGTGCATATAAAACGAATACATGAAATATGAATATAAAACATTGATATGGAAAAACAAAAATTTCACACGAAGTGAAACCTCTTTTTTATTTACAGTAGTAGCAGTATTATATAAAAATCAAAAATGACATATGATGACTAAACTTCTGAAAGAGTCTATATAATCACATACAACATAACTTTCGACAATTTCCTTACAAATCGAAACACTATGCATTGTAAGAAAAGTCCTACTGAATTTGAATGAAAATGCGAAACTTTGGACTCTATCGGCATTATTCTGTAGAATCTGTACATTATACTATGATGAAAAATCTACATCTTTTTATGAAATGAAATCAGGAATTTTCTAACAGTGTGTACAGTTAGTCTTGCAGGTTTATAACAATTTCATAATGTGTAGTAATTTTAATATAAAAGCAGATTTAGTACTGTGCAGATAAAGCGATCATTCATAATCTGTATGCAAACGCTTATTCTATCAAGGTCTGCAACAGGTGCAGCTATTATTTCCTTTTTAATGTGAACGACTTTTTAAAACATTTTATGTGATTTAAATAGTGCTTTCGTTCTAAAATTTGCAGAATTACGTACTCTTCTTTTGTTCTCAAATCTACCACAAATGACACGATGTTTCCGTAAGAACCATTGAATAGTCTGACAAAAGTGCTGTCTGACCGTTTATTATTCTTTGCAAAAAAATAAATAAAGGCAGCCATCTTTCACCATTTTCGTAAAGCAAAAGGCATTATTTTAAAGTCTGAATTTCGTAATCTGCATAGGGTTCACTTTAGAGGATATCCCGAAATACCTCGGTTTAGATATTCTAAAACTTTTGTGAACATTATTTTTGCTTATTTGATCAAAGAACTGCTGTGTAACAAGCGGGGATTTTGAGTATGCCCTACGTTTTATAAATATGAGATGAAAATTGAAACCTATGTGCCGACATATCTGGAGAATACAATATTTCGGTATCTGCTACAAACCTATGCAGCAAATTATCAGCGAGGTTTACTTGTGTGGGCGTTATCGCAATAATTGGTAAACTGTAATAAAGAATCCAATTCTCTCATTCTATGGCTTTCCAGAACTCTTTATCCTTCAAGGATCGAGTGAGCCGACCTATTTGAGGTGCTTTAATTGTAGTCATAATTATGTTTATTTCTTCTATTTGACTTTTTGTGAGTAAGCTAGATGATTCGTTCTTACTTCCGAACCAAACTTTCGAAAATTGTATTCCAATCCCGCTGGCAATATGCATATGGTCAGGCACAAAACCGTCAACAATATCAAACTCATCGAGGTTTATTAACTGAGTTGGTTTTTAAGTCCGAAACAAGGTTTCGATTCTGTTCCTATGTCCATTGAGTCTAATGTCATCTTTGCGTTTCTGAGATCCAGAGTTTTCTCTTTTCTCGTTAGGAACTCATTTTCCAGGATAAAGGCACCAATTATAGCCGTGAGAGCCATTAAATCGTGTTGGAGCTTGCATGGGAGCTCGAGCCACCGAGTCCACACAACAAACAAGCGCGTATACTCTAATAACTTCTTCCTGACCATCTACATTACATTGAACTCCTTCTGTAGAGAGTTTATTCGTATTTTGATCAAATGGATTCGAAAAAAAGGTTCATATCTGGTTTGTTTTTACCAAACCATAATCCAACAGTGACCAATTCAGTTGTTCTTACTTCAACAAGTAATTCGTTAGTTTGTAAGTAAATAGGCCAAATTGAATAAGCAGAGCTTTCGAATAACGGTGCTCCATCGGTATTAAAGGAAACAGTTGCATAACTATGCTTATCGGAAGGATCTAATCTGTCAAGAAAACTTTGATAAATTTGTCCGTCGTATATGTCTGTTTGAATTAATAATAATATATCGTAGAGTCTTTATTAATTGATAAGTTCAAGTAAAACTCGCGGCTAAGCCTTCCTTGACCGTGGAAGTGATTGTCTCTATTTTTTACTGAGTAAATAATATTATTACTTGGCCCCAATTGGACAAATTCTAACGTTGTCTTTCTTGTTGAATCGTCATGTTCCTAGCATTTTTACATACTAGAGATTCGGGAAACCCGAGTGGTTTCATACGACGACAAACGATCATTCTCACATTATCATTATGAAACTCACAATATTCACTCATTGCCCTGTGTTTGTAAAATTTAAGTCCTTGAACATCTATGCAATCATATTGAACTCGTAAACATACTGCTCGTCTCGTACGCTAGAACACGAAATGTGCCCGAAAAAAATAGAGCGCACTAAAAAAAAAAATTAGGTTAATAATATGAGTTAGAAAGAGAGTCTTGGCCGCCCGCCATAGAGAAACAATTCAATAAAGAAATCTTAACAACAACAAAAAAAGTTAATTCTTGTAGCAATAGTACCTTGAACTCTTAACAGTGGCAAAACAAAACAACAAAATAAAAATGTGTAAACGCACCAAATGAAGACTGATTTTAAATTCTTGAAGACTCATAGCTGAAAAAAAGAGAATCAAACCATCATTACCGGGGTAACACTTAATGACACGACCGAGAAGCCAATTAGCAGGAGAGAGATTTTCCTGTCGCACTAGAACCATATCTCCTACATTCATGTTAGACTTTTCGTTGAACTATTTATGCCTTTTCTGTAATAAATGAAGGTAATCAATAGATTATCTACGCCAAAAAGTCTGTGAAACGCGTTGTATTAATTCCTAGCTTGAAAATCTATTTTCAGTAATAAACTCTAGCGAAGGCTCGGGCACACTTGTAAGCGGAGCTCCTATTAAAAATTTCCAGCAGTCAAATAAGAAAAATTCTCTGCATAATCTGAAAGGGGAGCTATTGGTCGCAAATTAAGTAAATCTTCGACTCGTGTGAGTAGAGTTGAAAACTCCTCATAAGTGAAGTTATGCAAATCTACGATCCTACGCAAATGATGTTTGACACTCTTCACTCCAGCCTCCCACAAACCCCCGAAATGAGGTGCAGAGAGTGGAATGAAATTCCGTGAGGTTCCTTCTGTAGCGAGCTGATTATGCAAGTCATTATCTTGCTCATGTGCCTGAAGCCATTTCTTCAACTCCTTATCCACACCTTGGAAGTTTTTTCCATTGTCGCTACACATGTGAGCAGGTCTTCCTCTTCAAGAAACAAAGCAATGAAAAGCTGCCAAAAAGGCAGGCGAAGAACAATTATGTTACAAGTTCGATATCAACTGACCTAGTACAGCAGCAAATGAATAAAGAAATATATGCTTTTGACTTTCATGCCCACGACCAGAACCCAATCGAATATCAAAAGGGTCTGCATAGTCAACTCCTGTATAAGTGAAGAGTCGACTACGAGTAATTCTAAAATTTGTTAGGTTGCCCATGAGTTGCTGCGGAACAGCCGCACGCTGACGAGCGCAACTGATACATTTATTTACCAGACCTTCAACTAAGGACCTAGCTCCAAGAATCCAAAAAATTTCCTTAGAGTGTGTGAGGTCAGTTGTGCTCCTCCATTCAAGGATCTCAGATGGGCATGTGCAGCGATGAGTTTAATGATTTTATGACGAGGTAAGATAATTGAGTATTTTTCGTCATAACTAATGGGGGCAAAACGAAGACGACCTCCTAAACGCAACAATCCGTTCCAGTCCAAAAACGTATTCAATGATTTCAAAAGGGGCTTGGTAGTAAGAATATTTTTTTCGTGAAGTTCTCTCAACTCGATTGCGAAGGAATCTTTCTGAACAGATTGAAGCCAGAAAAATCGAGCTTGTTCGATTTCTGACGTCTGAAATGCTGGAGGTGGGTATTGTGGTTTGGCCCCTTCTTTCTTGGTAAGTTTATACTTTAGGATTTTGACGAAACGAAGGCCATAGGCCGTTACACAAAGCAGTTTTGGCCATTTAGCGTTAGGCAATAGCTCATGTATCAAGGCAACGCGATTCGCAACAAAAATTTTCCAATTAGAAGGATGTTTCTTCAGCCAGCACAATACTACAGTAGAGTCGGTATGACATTAAATGGGTACACTTTTAAGATTCATAGTTGAAGCAACATATTTAATAATTTAGTTGGAAGAACAGCCCCACACAACTCTTATTTAGGAACGCTTATTGCAGCAATAGGAGCTACTTTGGATTTTGATAGCAATAAAGTGACCTGAGCATGATTAGACTCATGAAGAATACGTAAATATACATTTGCTGCATTTGCTGCGAAAGCTTTGGTAGAAGCATCTGCAAACACGTGTAATTCGCATATTGAATTAGATTTAAATTGTCCTGTTCATCGCGGAATCTTTAAATGTTCTAAGTTGACAAGAGCATGATAATATTAAATCCACTGAAACAGAACATCATCTTGTAACTTTTCATCCTAATCGAGCTTGCGCAGCCATAATTCTTGCATCAACAACTTTGCTACAACTATCACAAGAGCTAAAGAACCGAGAGTATCATATAATTTAGCGATAACCGAGAAAACTATTCTCTCAGTAGAAAATTGAATAGGCTCAGTATTAACCTTGATTTTAGAAGCATCAGACAACAGATCCCAACATAATCCGAGAACTTTCAACTGCACATGCTAAGCCAGTGGAAAATCCAAGGCGCGTTCGTGTTGACCAGGAAGGCATTCATTCAGTAATTCGCTATCATTAGCGGCCCACTTTCTAAAATGAAAACCTCCACTTTCCATCATCAGAACAACTTGTGATCGAATTCGCTCAGCTCTCGCGATGGTATCAACACCAAACAAAACATCGTCAACATAAAGATGATAACAGAAATTAGATCTGTTAAGATTTTTGGACCAATATTTAGATTGTAATGTAATGCTGGTCGCTCGAATAATGGGATAGTGAGGTAAATACACCGTTTGCAGCGAATCTTCCAGATTTTCCGTTTGAATGACTTTCATGTGACCTAATTGTTCGTACTCGGACATAAAGTCACAATATTAATCTAACACTTCAGGTTATCCCGATAATCGACGTAATGTTCTTGTGAGCATGATTCTGGCTCTTTCGAAAGAGTGGCCGATATTAATCGGAGGCCCATTTGTGAATGGTAGGCGGACTATGTGACACCCGGAATCTGAACGCTTATGGGTTGAAAGAAATTTCTTTCCACAGCTGAGTTCTTCTTTATATAAAGGTATTTTAATTGGGAGTTCTTCCAAACCCAAAAATGAGCTGAATCTTCATGAAGTACCTCAGATGTTACGTCATGATGAACTGAGAAAGAAGAAACTACAGGTGACAGTTGATTTGAAACTGAACCAGAAAGGATCCAGCCAAAAATAGTCGCTTGCCCGATCAGGGTCCCTAAAATCCCTTGTTATAATCCTGGTGATAAAACAGGGTAAAAATTTGTCTGCATCTAAAATGAAACCGATATTCGAAGTGCACAATGGGTCTGGATCAGCCGACAAGCATTTTTTTATTTGTGTTTCTATCCCCCCGCCAGATCTTACAGGTGGATGGTAAGATGTGAGCTTTAATAATACTAATGATTGCAAGTGCAAAACTTTACAACTCTTTTCTTTCGGAAGAAATTGGAAATAAGCTTATTTTCTAGATGATCCGATTACCGAACTACCAACTCCATGAACAAAAGCATTAATCTTATCATATCTTAGACACAACATTTTTACCGCTCTTTCTGATGCGAAACAGCACTCAGATCCCTGATCCAAAAGTACTATAAATTTATAGACTCGACCATTATCATCTTGAACGTCTACCAGAGCCGTGGCTAAAAGACTATTACCTGCAAGATTTGAAAAAGAATTTAAAAAATGTACAGATGAGATTTCATTATTTAGAGAGACATAATTCGCTGGTAACGCTGCAATCTCACTCTTACCTGAGCTACATGAAGATTAAACAATCTTATCTGTGTGATTTACGAAAGCTGTATGCGCAATAGTCGACGCCGTAGTTTAGACGGAACTCTCTAGACTAATTTCATCCGCCGCTTCATAATGTCGTAACGTGTTGTGTTTTCGTTGAAATTTGGTACATTTTCGTTTTCTAAGACAGGAATATGGCTTGCGCCCTGGAATTAAACAATTAAAGCAAGATTGATTCTGTTGTGCTATTTCCTGACACTTATCAATTAACTTTGCCCTAAATTGTGAACATCTAAATAAAAGATTATTTTATTTACACAACAAGAACTGAGAATTGACAGAGGCAGCATGGCTCCGTACCGACGCTCATTCTGTATTTATAGATTAATCAGAAGATACATTTTTTGAAGTCTGAATGGCTTCCACAACACGAATACGTGTTTTCTGAGAAAGTATCAAGTTCATTATATGTCGAATAGAAGGACCACGTTTAAATTTATAATAAACTCTATAATTTTTAATTGAGAATTATTATGGTTTCAGTTGCACCAATTCAGGTTGAGTCAATGATTTCGAAACTTTTTAAGCAAACATTGTAGAGTCTTTATTAATTGATAAGTTCAAGTAGAATTCGCGGCTAAGACTTGGACTAAGACGAA
Organism: Andricus grossulariae; assembly: GCA_011634705.1. NCBI lineage: Eukaryota > Metazoa > Arthropoda > Insecta > Hymenoptera > Cynipidae > Andricus > Andricus grossulariae. The sequence goes on from JAABKJ010010041.1 coordinate 8,178, forward strand.
TTGGACAAATTCTAACGTTGTCTTTCTTGTTAAACCGCCATGTTCCTCGCATTCTTACATACTAAAGATTCGGGAAACCCGAGTGGTGTCTTACGACGACAAACGATCATTTTCACATTACCATATAAGTGTCAGTGAATTTTTTCACATGATCGATCAAATGTACCCACATAGGTACCGCATTCTGGACACATTTCGTGAAAAATCGCATTACTCGATGGATTGAATAATTTATCAATCAAGTATCGAGTAAAATAAGATACGCAAAAATCGAATTCGTGAACTGAAGAAGATTAGTAACCGCGGTTAGAGACAGTGAAAACACTATTGCTAATTTTACGAGAATCATTGAAATCTCTTCATTAGTTTTATTATCTGGCTTATTTATCATATCGTTAAAATCCTCACTGTTTAATAATGTTCCTAGTTTCTGTAAGGGTGCACTCTGTGAAACAGTGCCCGCACTTGAAAATGCATGGAATTGTGGGTTAACTAACAACTCGTCCATTTCTTGCGAAGACATATTTTCAACCTGAAACGTAAATTTGCTATGATTTATAAAAACATTAGAGAAATGGGAAAATGTTATTTTTAGCCTATTTTACGACACAGTTTTGTTTTCAATGATTTAATATTCTCTGAATGTCCATTCTAACTAGCAGTCGAGGAAAGGGTAAAAAAAGCGTCACATACCGCGAATAATCATGGATATTTCTCAAAAGCGTGAAAGTTTTTTAACGAATGAAATTCTGTAAAAAAAACAACGTAAATTTTTACAAGTTTTCACTCTCAGCGAACCATTGTAAGAAAAGAAGAATGAAGTTTCAAAATTTTTATTTGAAAACCCTTAATTAATTAGCGGGTACATTGAATTTAAAAAGTAAATTATGAAAATATATATTATATGACATGCGTTTGAAATTTAGAAATGTAGACTTAGAAACATTTTAGGTTGTATAATTTGCAATGAAAATTTTCACAGAAAGATGATTTCAAATTGCAAGGGTAAAAATGCTTGAATTTGTAATTAAGGGGCGTCCACATATTACGTAACACTGATATCAACCATACAAAAAATTTAGTAGTTGCATTTTCAATAAAATAGTGGAATTTTTAAGCCAAAAGACGAACTTCTGAGAATAAAATTAAATTTTCAACCCGCAAAGTTGAATTTTCGACAAAAAAGTTAAGTTTCAAGCATATAGTTCATTTTCTACCCAATTTTTGAATTTCACTACCGAAAAGACGAATTTTCTACAAAAAAGTTAAATTTTTAACCCAAAAGTATATACATTTTGCATGAAAACGGTAATTAAGGACCAAATAGTTAAATTTCAAACCAAAAAAATTACTTTTTAACACAGTAAAAAAACTAAAAAACATTTTTTGAATATGTAGTTGAATTCGTCCAAAAAGATGAATTTTTAACAATACAGTTGAATTTTCAACAAATGCAGATTCATTATCAACCGAGCAGTTGCATTTTCAACCAAAAAGAATGAATTTTTAAACAGAAAAATTAATTTTCTACAAAAAAAAGTCAATAAAGTGCATGAATTTTCAACAAGAGAAGATCAAATCTTCTAAAAAAATATCACTTTCAAACCCAAAATGGAATAGTTGCATTATGTAAAAAAGTTATTTTTTAACCAAAAATAAAACGAATTTTCAACAAAATACTCAAAGTTAATTAATGCAAACTTTTAGGCATTTTATAGTAACAGGATATTCTTAAATATACCTACACGCATTATCACTATCATAAAATCAAAGAAATTACTTTGGAGAAAGTTTCAGATGGGAATTCATTCCGAAACAATCCGAATCATTCCGAAATCTGTATTCAAACCAATCTAAACCTATCTGCGCCAATCCGAAAAAAGTTCTCAATTTCGTTCGATACAAATCGGTTGAAAATTAATTCGAATCAATCCGAACTCTCAATCTGAATCAGACCTATACAAATTTTCAATCCGGATGAATCTGATCTCTGATTGACCTTAACCGGTTTTCAATCCGAATGAATCCAATTCAATCAGAACTCGGATTCATTTCGATTAATTCGGATAGAAAATTCAGTAAATACCACTCCGAGTTTTAATTAATTTGAATTGCAAATTTGTTTTGGACTCATTCGGATTAGAAGTTCGGATTGAACCGGATTGAGTCGTATTAATTTTAAACCAATTTTGATCAAACGAAATGCAGAAGTTTTTCCGGATTGATTGGGGTTTGTTTTTATACAGATTTCGGAATAATTCTGAATGAATTCCTGGCCGAAAATTTCGCCATGGTAATAATACCAAAAACAGAATTATTCAATTTTTAACTTTTTTCCAAGTAGGATAGACACCCTGTCATCAATCATACTTCAATTGCCCGTTATATAAAATTAAATTTGTTTCGAATTTAAAACTAGGAGAGGGGTCATCTTGTGTGTAACATGACATTTTGAGGTGGGGGGGGGATGGGTATGGAAATGTCACAAATTGTTACACGAGGAAGGGGTGACCCAAAAATCACTCAAAATAGCGTCAGGTAATATGTAGGTCACGGTGGCCACTCTTTTTTAAATTTATGTCCCCCGGCTTTTTGCCGTTTCTCCCGGTATATATTCGCGATTTCTCCCGGTTTAAAAAAAACATATACTCGATGGGCATCAGCAAACTCTGTTGCGAGAAATCTGTTGACTTTGAATCATACTGAAAATTCAAAAATCCTTGGCAGTAATGTTCTATTCGGAAGGAGCCGAGAATTCGATCACAAATATCGTTCGTTTCTCGAAGTCTTGGAGAACAATGTCAGGCTTCGAGTGTGCAACAGAGACTGCTGTCCGAAAATCGTAGTTCCAGAAAATTTGGCACTTCTCGTTTCGGACAATTGAC
>JAABKJ010010042.1:0-11062 GCA_011634705.1 Andricus grossulariae
GCGAAAAAATTGTCACAGAATATTATGTACAATTTACAGAAAAGTAGCAGAAAAAGTATTCATTAGAAGACATTGTTACAAACAATTATTAAAAAACAATTTGTTTAATAATGAAAAAAATATATCACATTTTCAATCAATCATAATTACTTTTTTGCCACAAAAGTACTCAAAAAGTACTTTCCAAGGTCATATCTCGTGACCTATTAGGGCTAGGACACTTTTCTTGTTGTTGAACTTACGCTAAACGACTCCACTTGCATTTGTTCTGTGGCAACTTTCTCGTGGGATCCACAGGAAACGAGGTATTTTCCAAAAACACCACTTCGCCGTTTTTAGTCAAAAATGCCAAAAGAATGAAATTTTTGAAACCTTGCAATTCCAAAAATAATAGAACTAAAAGACTTTATTTATTTTATATGTACGCAGATTTTTTTAGACTCTATTGCATCCTTGCGTATTATTAACGCGAACTGAACCTGACATGATTTATTTTGAGAAAACTAAACTCCACTTTTTTGCCCGCAAAAACAGGCAAAAATGGCCGAATTTGAGGGGTCAGAACTTTTGACATATTATAGGTAGGTCATTGTTCCTTTTTTGTAATCACAACAAATTGAGTCTACTTTTGCTCACCTGTGGAACACCTTTCCTTGCAGTAATTAGGTGCAAAGGTATATAGTGTTTTTTGAAACTTAGTGATTTTTCGCTGAAAATACAAAAAGTGGGGATTTTCATTATATCATAACTCGAAACCTATAAAAGATAGCGGATTATTTTTGAAACAAAATTTTCTCATAATTTTATCCTCTTTACTTTTCCTGTAGGATATTTTGCTCTAAAATGCAATGGGAATTATCCGTCGACGCAAAAGTAACTTTTAGAACTGTTAAAAAAAAAACCCGGTTTGGAAACTGATCTATTCTAGCATTTTTGGTGTGTCAAAAGGGACTCCTTAACACAACGTTCTCATTAAAAACATTGGAAGTATGATTTTTTCGGTAATTTCGCTCATTATTTCGACGTAATGTCTGGACTATGGGTGTAAACTGCAAGTAATGCAAACTTTTTTAAATACCTAAACCTCATACACACTGAACGAAACGCGAAGCCATGTACGTGCATCAATCTGCGTAATTGCCATTTCCTTTTTCTGATATTACAGCACTTTGGATAAGTATACGTTATTGAATATATAATTTAACTTAAATTTTTTGATAAAGATTATCCATGTAGTTACACCTAGCCACTGCATATGTCCCACTGCATGTGCAATGTGCATTAATGGCAGAATAACATTTTTTAAATTATTTTAGCCGTTTTAGCTGACGAAAAAAATTTGCGGGTTGAAATTAGAAGAAATTCCTGGTTACGCCGCTGATAATAGGAACAGGTTTATTCTTGCATTTCATGTCCGGTCGAAGATTGTTGAGATTCTCATTATTCCTGAATGGACATCCAAAATATGTCAAATACGCGTCTTTCTGACCTTCCGACCCTGATTTAGAGAAAAACTTGACATGCTAGAGAATTTTTGTCACGTTTGTCAGGATGTTAGGTTCTTTTATTAGCACATTCAACAAAATATTTGGATAACTCAACCAATTTTTGGTTATTTTAGCCAAATCTTTTCCTACATGTAGTATTTCGTTGATTCGACCAAAATTTTTGGTTGGTTTATTGACATGTTTTGTTGAATCGTCCACAATTTGTTTCATTAAACCAAACTTTTATGTATATCTGAAAAAGCATTTTTTTTAGATTAAGAAATTCTTTTTGTTTAAGATTAAAAAAAATTACACACCATACCATAAAAATCTTGTAGTACTGGCTAGCCCCAGACTGGACAACCTAGAGCTAGACTCTAATCTGGCGCAAGTCGTCTACGCCCTACGGCTAGACGGTCTAGCCAGGTGCTAATTAGCGCACGATCAGCCGCTATTTAGACAGTCCAATCAGAGGTAAGTAAATACATTATAACGAATTAAATAGTACGTAGTACATAATAAACAAACAGTAAATAATATACACATATTAAATAATAAATAAATTACAAAACATATCTATCTTCTATTTTTCTAGAATTCTGATGTTAAAAAATGTGTGCCAAACAACACGACAAAATTTAATTATCAAAAAATATTTGAATTTAAAAAAGATATAATCATTTAGCATATTGATAATCCTTGAAATACCCGAAGTTATATATGGAACATAACCCTAAAACAACGCATTCTAACCGAGAATCGAACCCTTTTAATTGAAAACCCATTTTAATGAAAAATTTTTTATCTAATTAATTTTATGTCCTTCAAAACTAAGAAGCACCAGATCTTAGCCAGGCTAGAATGTCAAAGCGACAAAAAACATCATCTTAAAAGTTCATTTCTTATTTTGAGTAATGTTGGACACCCTGACAATTTTTCGAATACGATGAAAAAATTCGGTGAGGAAAAACAAAATTTGTTATAGTGTTAATTTATTATTTTTTGTACTTTTAGACGATTTAGATTATACAAGTTTACATAGGATTACATAATATGCAACAATATTATAGAGATTATATGGAATTTAGAAAGATTACAAGAAATTACGCAACATTGAAATTTGGAAACGCGACTGAAAAAAGGAATATCAAAACCGCTAATAATATATAAAGGACATATGACAAAATGACATTATCCAAGATTACATGAGACTACATATAGGATTAAACAATATTACATGGGATTGCACGAGAATATATAACATTACATAGGATTATATAATATTAAACGAGATTATAGGGGCTACATGGAATTTCAAAGGATTACATCAAATTAAGCAACATTTAAATTTAAAAACGCGACTGAAACAAGGGATATCAAAATCCCTAATAATATATAAAGGACATATGACTACATGAGATTACCCAAGATTACATGAGACTGCATATAGGATTGAACAATATAACATGGGATTGCACGAGATTATATAAGGTTACATAGGATTATATAATATTAAACGAGATTATAGGGATTACATGGAACATTGAAGTTGAAATTGAAAAAAGCTGCTGAAAAAGGGATTTAAGAATCGTTGATAATATAAGGGACTGTTGAGCGAACCCACAAAAATTTTGAAGTTTAATCTCGGAATTAGAACAGAAATATAATTAATATTTTAAATTTTTGGTTGAAATTGTTTTCGTGCTAATAAATCGGTATCTGGAGAAATTTGTTCATGATTCTAAAAATTAAAATGATATTATCATTCTTTTACTATAAAAGAAAAGACATGATTTTGTATGAAAAAAATTTAAATCTTACGAAAAATAATTATTTCAACAATATTTTTTGTAATTTAATTTTCTATTACCGGCGCTTCTTACCAATTGAAAAAGACGTGGTTGAATGTTAATACAAAATGTCTTATTTTTTCAGAAATAAAATTCCCTACAACTCTAATGTTTTCAATTCTGAAAAAGTCAATAATCATCAAATATAATTACTGGTATACAATTTTTTTTAAATTGTTTTAACGATTTGAGTCATGGAAAAAATTCCTTCCAAAATTGGAAGTCTTAGGGTTTCAGAGAATGAATTGCCCAAAAAGAGGTATGATTAATTATAATTCAAAAATTTTTAAACAATTGGTCAGAACATTTTTAAATTTAATTTTCGGCAATTTATGGTTAGTTACCATAAATACTCTAAAATTACCGTAAATTACCAAAAATTTCCGGCAATTTTTTTATTGAATTTTTGATAATTTGGAATAAGTTGACATAAATTTCATGCTTCTTCATTCAAAATCTAATATGGACCTACAGTGGACAGTACCCGTGTAGAAATTTTAGTTGGGGGCTAGCCAGTCCACGGACGACTTAAAGCCCAGCTTTAAGTCAGGCTTTGGTCGGGCTTTCTAGCTGGTATCCGACCAGAACCGTGACTCTCGCTTATCCAGCCGGGGAGCCCAGCTGGTCTATGGTCGGGCTATCCGACCATAGCCCTGTCAGGATTAAACGGTACTCCAGAAGGTTTAAATATCAAAATAATTAGGTTTATAACGATTATATATAATAATAAAGATTTGTAATATTCGAAAAAGGTTTTGGTTGCCGTCACCAGAAATCATGTTCTTTCAATCGTTCACCTTTTGCAGCTGTATCACTTAAGTTTTCTTCAAGTGAAAGGTTTCCAATGAATTTGTTTGCCCTTTCCTTACCTTAATTAATTTCTGAAAGTGAAAAATAACAAATAAGTGAAAGATGAATAACTTATCTTGTTGAATATTTTCAACTGGATGATTGAAAGATGATTCCTCTGAAACGGATTCGTCTCCAGAACTTGAGAAATCGGACTTTCTGTCAAAAGCGCTTTTAAGGTTATGTATTTGAACACACCAGTTTTTTCTTGGTGAGAAACTTGCATTTTATTTATTTCGTTTTATTCAGTGTTTCACACCGTTAAATTACACCAAAAAATGATATATCAATACTTATTCGCATTTACTCTAAATTTTGACAATCTTCCTATTCAAATTAATGCCAAGTGATTTGTCAGATAAGCCTGAAAATAATTAATTAAGTCCTGACATTGTATAAACTATTGTACGTTTAGTAAGATAGCAGCGTAATTAAATCATAGACGCTTTATTTTAATTTTTTAAAAGTGGGCTCTGTTTGCTTAATATTTTGAGTACTTACTAATTATTATCGGTTATGACATTCAAAAAAAATATACCTGACTTGCCCCCGACCATCTCCCGACTTGGTTTTTGATTGAAAATGTACATGGATAGCCCCCGACCATATCCCGGCTGGGCTCTCCGGAAAAAAGTGGCTCGATCAGCCCCCGAATACTGTCTCTCCAAAACGTTTAGGCAACTCGATTTTTGTGCAGATTTTCATGAAAATCTCAGAAAAAAAATCTAAAAGAGACAACATGCATGTTGCAAGTGAAGGTTTCGCCAATACTGATATCGAATTTGAAAATTTTCAGATGATTAGTAATTATTTCCGGGCGAGTGAAAGGTGGAAAAGAATAATAATCCTATGATCATTTCAGAATACCCAACTTTGAATGGCTGTAAGTCACTGAAAAAAATTCTGAAAAATCTGCCAAAAATATATGGGTTTTGTTTATCCTTTCTGTGCCAAGTGGTAATATTTAGAGTCAGAAATAATTATTTGTTAATAAGTTAGTGAGAAAAGAGTGGGGAGGTGTCATCTCCGGAACTAAGAAACGTACAGAGATGATTCTTGAAGCAAATTACACAGTTTTGCCTTCTGACAATGTTGTGCGTACAACCAATGAGCAAAAAGTTGCACTTGAATGTTTAAAACATCATTTTCTCTTCAGAAAAATACAAAAGACTTTATGATAATCGAGGCAACCGTATTCCTTTTTCGCATCAGGGCTTAGAGGCTGTGTAACTGTGATAGCCTCGACTATCGTTCAGCCTTTTGTATTTTTCCAAGAAGAAAATAATTTTTTAAACAATAAAGTGCAACTTTTTGCTAATTGATAATACGCACAAAATTGTCAGAAGACAAAAATGTGTGATTTGCTTTAAGAATCATCTCTGTACGTTCCTTAGTTCCGGAGTAAACACCTCCCCACTCTCTTGTCAATAACTTATTAACGAATAATTATTTCTGACTCTGAATATCACCACTGGGCACAGAAAGGATCCACAAAACCCATATATTTTTGGCCGATTTTTCATCATTTTTTTCAGTGACTTACAGCCATTCAAAGTTGAGTATTCTGAAATGATCATAGGATTATTTTACCTTTTTCACATTTCACACGCCCGGAAATAATCGCTAATTATCTTAACATTTTGAAAATCGGTATCAGTATTGGCAAAACCTTCATCTGCAACATGCATGTTGTCCCATATTTTTAGAATTTTTTTCTGCTGAGATTTTCACGAAAATCTGTACAAAAATCGCGCTGCCTAAACTTTTTGGACGGACAGTAGGAATCATGTTGTATTAGGATCAATTGGGGATATTTCCACACGTGTAGGGTGACCTAAAAATAACAATATTTTTTGTTTCGATCACGCACACCCTAAACGTGTTCCATATGACAAAAATAAATGCATATTTTTTTTCATAAAAAAAAAGTTTCAACCGCTGTCCTGTTACCTTAACCAGTACCATCATAATTATAACTATTACTCAACGTTAATTTTCGTAAAAAATAAAAAGTGTTTGGCAGAAAAAAGAACTTATGGTGTCAACAACTAAGGAAAAAAAACTTTACTACATAGGACCAAAAATACTACCCCTAATCCTAAAAAACTACCGTTCATGGGTTTTTTTTATATCGAATTGTACATTCTGAAAAATGTACACGCAATTAACTGCATATTCCAGTAGTTACATGTCTTTGACCGATATAAGAAAGTAGAAAATATAATATTTTTAGATTGAACCCTATAAAGGATAGTTTTTCACGAGTAGGGGTAATATTCATCATTTCCGGCTGTTTAATGTCACAGGATCGCTGCTTAAAATTCCTTTTTTAATAAGACAAAAAATGCATTCATTTTTGTCCCAAATAGAACTAAAGTCGGATGCAAATGTCCTGATACCTGGCTTTGAAGCTTTATTACTCGGCGAGAAAAAATCGCAGAGTATTGAGTCAAAGACAGAAATATTCTTCAACATTATACTTGTAAAATGATGTAAGTTTGATTTTCGTCAAATTTTTTTTGATTTTCCTGTGATACAAAATTAGGAATTTGAAAAAATTCATGAGTGTTCAGTAACATGTACTTAACAAATGGCAGTTTGTTTTACGTTAATTTAATTATTATTTTGATTAGTAGAACTTAAAATGTAAAAAATAATTATCTCGGCTCTGGGTAGAGATTTCAAGCTAAACTCTAACTTAAAAGAAGCTTCTCGATTCAGCGGATTCATCTTAAAAGCTAAACGGTCAATAAAAATTACACAGGCTCACAAAAAAAAGTGGGTTGTGCGAGAAATAAGAGTACGGTGCCTATACGTATTTTGGGCCGCTGAACACGAATCTGACATCAGTTTTTCCCCAGCACGTCAGGATTTTCCCCTAGATGCAGAAAATTCCCTAGTAAATCAAGTTTTTTGGGTATAAATTACCCTTGGTATTAAAATCATCTGGAAACAGTTCAGGCATGATATTTTTACGTATTCTGGGGCGCTGAACACGAATCTGACGCGGAAAATTCACTAGAAAGTCAGCGTTTTCGTGTATGAAATTGCCCTTGTTTTTGAAACCGTCTGTAAACAGGTCGGAGTATAATACCTTTATATATTTTGGTCCGTTAAATACGAATATGACGTTAGCTTACCCTCACCCCGTCAGGCTTTTACACTAGAAGCGAAAGATTCCCTAGAAAATCAGCTTTTTTATACATGGAATACCCTCAGTTTTTGAATTTATTTTAAAGGCGCAGGAATAACGACAGCCTTATTACATTAGACATCATACATATAATGTAGCCAAGTCTTAGTCAGTCACTCGAATCTGAGTTATCCTGCATATTAGCTCAAGTTGCTCCAGCAGGATTTGAAAGGAGGGTTCTAAACCTATTTCAAAATTTTTTCTTGTTGATAGACACACTAAAAGCACATGTGACCTGAGTTTTTCGACATTAAATAGGTTTCCATACTAGAATTAGAATTTTATCACATTGTTTCTCTGGTCTGGCGTACACGTTTATCACTGTAAGATCTATGGAGTGGTTTTCTTCTTCCCTTCCTCCCTTTTCTTTTAAAATCTCTTCAAAGCCGACGCAAAGCTGATTTTATAGGGAATTTTCCGCGTCTAGGGGAAAATCCTGACGCGCTCGGGAAAAACTGATGTCAGATTCGTGTTCAGCGCCCCAAAATACGTAAAAATATGATGACTGATATGTTTCCAGATGATTTTAATGCAAAGGGAAATTTATACCCAAAAAAGTTGAGTTACTAGGGAATTTTCCGCATCTAGGGGAAAATTCTGACGTGCTGGGGAAAAACTGATGTCAGATTCGTGTTCAGCGGCCCAAAATACGTATAGGTACCATACACTGATCCCTCGCACAACCCAATTTTTTTTGTGGGCCTGTGTTATTAATGTCTGAATGAAAAGCGTCGGAATAATGACGATCTTAATGAGTTTCAATACTGGAAAACTCTTATTGAAAAAACGTCCGTTCTCAGCATTGTCCAATTTGAGCGTGAAAGAGATTCCTTCCAAAAAAAGGGTTAAGCTTCCGTAAATCCTTTTTTTTTGAAGGGGTCTCTCTCACGCTTAAATTGGACAATGCTGAGCATTTTGTGTCACAGGAAAGTCAACAATTTTTTGATGAAAATCAAATCAACAACGTTTTACACGTATAATTTTGAAGAATATTTCTGTCTTTGACTCAATATTCTTCGATTTTTTCTCGCCGAGTAATGAAGCTTCAAAGCCAGGTATCAGGACTTTTGAACCCGACTTTATTTTAGGGAGTGCGTGATCAAAACAAAATTCATTGGGCTTTTTTAGGACACCCTAGTATAAACCAGATTGCAACAGTTGTAAACACCTCTTTACTCCACATGTTGTATAATTTTTCGCGGTTTCCCTCCCCTTATTCTTCTGGAATTCGATAGTTTGCACCGTATTGCATCTGTAATGAGGGCATCAAGGGCCTTGTTACCCTGATCACATTGAAACTGGCTCTTCACACAACCTGCAACATTCGTCAAGTATTAGAAATTAGTAAGCAATTATCAATTTCGGTTTATGTTGAGCAGTAAGAATTTTTTTGTTTGATATATATCGCACTCATTTCCGTAAATTATTATTATTGTCAATTATTATTTCTGTTTTTGGCAATTTTATTAGTGGAGACCTTCGTTGATGGAGAATGTTCATGTTGGAAAATTACAACATTATTAGAAATACTGCAGGACAAAATAGAAGTGGGTTAGTTAAATGTGAAAAATTTATAAGTATTGAAAATGTACCTTTGACGCGATAGTTGCAATGTTTTCCATGTCGAAGTAGTCGCGCACAGGTGAACACGATCCCTGTGACGTACTAGGTTCACATTCCGTGACTTAATTTCCCAAGCGCTGCTGTAAAATTAATAAAAAAGAAGCATACAAATTTCCGTCCCTCTGTCCATTTTTTATTCTATAACATGGACTTCATGATAATTACTAAACAAAAAATTTCAAAAGGGCTTTCATTTGAAACAACCGCAATAAGTTTACTTGTGCGAAAGTCATTCCTGGCAATTGTTTCTATTTCCCTTATTTTAGCTCTCAGAAAAATCATTGTGAAATATGTATATTTATTATTATTATTATCATTAAAAAATTAAAAACAAATCATAATAAATACCTGTGATGAAAGCGCAGAGCATTGCTGTTCCTTTTGCTCGGTAACAAGTTTGAAAAGACCGGTCATCATTTTTAATAGTTCCTGCTGCAATGTGTTAGTGAATGTTGCACATGAAACAAAGAAGTTCATAATATGATGTATTTACATTCTTATCAATCATTTTCTATAATCATGCAAAAAGGAAATATTAGAAATCTCCTGTCATTGTCGTTGATAGACCAGCAATCACGATGTTCGTGAATTCTTCCGTCGGCATATCCTTCTCTTTCGCTGCGTTGTCTTCCTGGACTAATTTCTAAATAATCAATATTTTTATTAGTTTTTTTATACGAAACTTAGCATAAATCATTACCACCACTACTAATTTTTTTAGAACTTACCGCGCAGTGAGACGGCATAGGAGGATCCACCGTGACATCTTCCGTCGGACAATTCTCCCTATTTTCCGTTTCACCTAAAACCTACATAATAAAAATTTTTAGTTTGTTTTTCAAATTAAAACAAAAAAAAATTATGAGCACAATTGCTTCTCTCCGTAAACTTACTGGGCAGTTCGGCGGTACACGAGGATTTTGTATCAGGTTTTCTAACAGCAGATTCTGCCTTTTCCTTTTAGCTGCTTTTAGCGTCATGCTTTCCGTTTTCTTCGAAGTTTCCGTCATATGCTTTTTCTTCGAAGTAATGCTCGTTGTAGAGGTTTCATCTTCATAGCCTTTTCTTCTTAAGTCTTTTCGGTCCTCCTTCTTGGTGCCACATACACCATATTGTACACACTGCTTGCTGTAAAATAATCTACAAACTTTTCTCTTACCTCCAACATCAACAATTTTGATTATCCGCAGTTTCTATTCCGTCTCATCGTTTATTAATCTTCGCATCACTTTAGGTGCTCGAACTGCACATTGTGGCCAGTTTATAATAACTGCTTTATCATTTTCCACAATATGGCTCGAGTCGTCATCGGTGCGCTGGTTTTCCAACCACGAAGCGTATCCTACAGTAGGATTTTCCACGCTTTCGTCCAGGCGTATAGACAAAATGCACAAATCTCCTGTTTCCTACATGAATACAATGTGAAAAAAGTGTGAAATGCATATAATATACTATAATATAATTTTTTCTGTTATTTCTAGAAAGAACCAAAACTACACATATTTCAGGAAAAAATTCAGTGTCTCATTTTCTCCCATATGCTCGACTCGTCGATGTGTCTCCTAGGAAGAAAAAGTAAGCATAGTGACTCCTGCTGCATCTGTTCCAAACGATACACTTCGAACAATTCATAAATAATATAGTAATTCTAAGTTGGAAGTATTTGAGATACACAGATATCACTTATATTGAGCTAGAAAAAATGGTAATATCATAAGTACAATTCAATATTTTGTTATGGCCTTTTCGGGCCGATATAGAGAACCACTGTAAGGCATCAATTTGTCGAGCGTGCCATCTCTCAATTTTCCGAATGGAAAATTGAGAGGCGGCCTACGTGACGAATTTCTGCCTTTAAGGGCATGCTCTACGGTGACCACGTGACCAAACCAGTCCTCGGTTATAAAATGTTTTTTTGGTGTTGACCATGTCCAAACGCAATGATATATCGCTTTCAAAATTTAGAATATAGGAAATGAGACTATAAATTGCGTTTGTATATTTAGTTTGAGTTATAATTTTGAAAAAAATTATCCGAGTAAAAAAGAAATGAGTAAAAT
>JAABKJ010010043.1:0-11062 GCA_011634705.1 Andricus grossulariae
AAAGTGCTGTTCCATCAGGACAATTCAAGGGTGCACACGTGTGTAGTCACGATGGCAAAAACCCATGAATTGGGCTAAGAACTGCTACCTCATCCACCATATTCTCTAGATTTAGCCCCCTGCTACTATTTCCTGTTTCCAAGCCTGAAGAAATGGCCGGGCGGTAAGAGATTTTGGTCGAATGAAGAGGTGGTCACCGAAGCAAACTCCTATTTTGAGGGCATTGAGAAAACCTATTATTTGCAAGGAATAAAAAAATTGGAAAAACGCTGGACTAAATGTATCGAGCTGAAAGGAGATTATGTTGAGAAGTGAAACGCTTATTTGTCGAAAGAAAAATCTTTTAGTCGAAAAGTCACTGACTTGTCAAACAGCCCTAGTATTATTGATAGCCATGTCCATAATACCCAGGGGGACCCTGATAATATGGATATCCAGATTTTCCAGAAGAATGAGTATTCGACGGTAGTCGTGGAGTTGGATTATGATCGCCATCATATCCCTGATTGAAACTGTATGGGTCATTCAATACTGCATATGCCTGCTCTTGATTATTATTACTATGAGCATATGGAAAACCTTGTTGGTTCAAAAGGTTATGGTGTCCTTGATTGACAATGTTTGGGTCAAACTCTGCTACAGATGCGTACCCTGGATGCGTAGTATCAACATATGGTAGTTCATTTAGTTTCTTCACAATGTCTGCCTGTCCTGCGCATGAAATTCTAGGAAACAGGCCACCACGATATGGTGCTTTTAAATGGTAATCTACAAGCAAGTTATCATCATCTTCACTCATGAAACGCCCAGTTTGGGGATCATGAATTCTTATACGGATAGGCTTGCGAGTTCGTACATTCGATGCGTTCTCGTGCAATGAAGCTCTTTCTTTGAATTTGTCTTTAAAATAGGCCTTTCGAAGTGAAAGTAGTTCACAGTGGAAATAAAAATCGACAAGGATATGTGCACTAGGGTAGTCCAAAAAAATTTTGTATTAATTTGTATGCATATCGCCCGGAAATTTGTTCAAATCCATACAAATCTTTTTCTTCCTTATATCATATTTAGGGTTCGCTTAAGCCCCATAATGTTTAACAGGTATTTGCCATAAGGAAAAAGGACATTTTGATAATTGTATTCAGAAAATTCAAGATTAGGTGTATCGAGTTGAATTTGATCGATTTCTCTTCACAATCAGCCATAGAATACGAACAGAATATTACTTTTTGAATATCACCCCAAAAGTATGTTTTATAGGGTCCCAAAAAAACCCATAAGTGAAAAAATAGGGTTTGCTAATTTTGTGAGCTAATGATGATTTTTTTTGCGTTTTTCAAAAAAGCAAATTGTTTCTAATGCATAACATACTACTCGATACTGCTAATTAGATATTCACGTGAATTGCTGAAATAAATTATTAATGCTTTTAGCAATTCTCTTTTTTTACCTTTTGTTCAATTTTCATTTATAGTGAGGTAATGGTTAATTGATGTTATCAAACATAATTATTTAAACAATTTATCATTATTGTTAAGGTTATTCTCTTAAAATAATGCTAGAGGACATAAAGCTGCAGGAATTCGAAAAAAAATTAGCAGCTTTTTAATAATTATGGAAGATTAGAGGAGATTCAACTTTTTTCGAGATTTCTGGAAAGTTTCAAATGGTTGAGATATTGTTTTCAAGGGCTTCTTTTAAGTTTTGAAGATCTCAAAATGTGTGAGAAAAGAACTTGGAAGACTTTGAGACATTTTTTTCATTTTTCAAGATTTAAAAATATTTAGGTAAAGTGAATTATGCATGGTTACAAGAGAATGAAAAATTTGTTTTTAAGATTCATGGGGAAATTTCAAATGATTGTTTTGTAATGAATTCTACGACAAAATTGAATTTAAAACAATATTTTGCAATTTTGTCATAATCAGTAATTCTATAACTTTTTTATTTTTGCAGAATTAAAAAAAAATCAGGAAAAATTTGAATAATTTTTTAAGATTAGAAGGTTTAGAAGATCTGAATAGATTTTTAGATATGTAGATTTTCAAAGATTTAAAAAGAAAATTCAAAAGGTTAAAAAGAATTTCCAAAGTTTTCGGTTGAATATTAGGGTAGTCAAAATCTTTTATTTTTATTTCTTTTGAAATTTCATGCATATCGCTCCTAAATTTGTTCTAATCCACACAATAATAAATCTATTTTTTTTTGTTTTGAAAAAAATATATATGTGGCACAAGCCTCATGAATTTTAACACGTATTTCCCATAATAAAAAAATACGTTTTTGCCAATTTTATTCAGAATCCTCATGATTAGATGAATCAAGTTGAAACTCAACATTTCTCTTCACACTTAGCCACAAAATGTGAATGAAATGTCACTTTTTGAATTTAATCCCCATGAGTATGTTTCATAGGGTCACAAAAAAACCCCATAAGTGAAAAAATGTGTTTTGCGAGTTTTTAGCGCTAATTATGATTTTTTTTTGTTTTCTATTGAAAATTGTTTCTAATACATGAAATACTACCTTATACTGATAATTGTATGTTTACATAAATTGTGTAAACAGTTTATTATTGGTTCTTGCAATTTCCTCTTAGAATAGAGTTAGAAAGTCGCGGTTTTTCAATAATGTTACCACTCTTTTGCCATTTTCAATTAGAGTGAGGTAATACCTAATGTATGTTAACAAAAATAATTATTGAAACAATTTGTTATTATTGTTAATAATATTTTCGTAGAGTGACAGCAAATAGTTAATTTTACTTTGAAAAATTAATTTTCCAAACAATTTATAATTATTTTTAATGATACTTAATTGGAATAATGCTAGAAATAGTTAAAAGTAGTTGGGAGCGAGGATTCATTTCATAAAAGTATATTCACAAAAAAGACAGACATTGGTTCAAATATGATTGTCTTTAATGTTTATTTATTATTTGTCCATAACTGAAAAGGCAAAAAAAAGCTAAATATTTCAGAAAAAACCGCAACTTTCTAGCACTTACCTGAGAGAAGATAGTTTTAAACCAATTAGTTTGTATAATCATTTGTTTTTTGAACTGAATTATTTATTACATCGCGTATTTTATCAAGAATAATGATTTATTGTTCAACATAATAATTTTGTTGAATTTAAATAATTAATAAACTCACTCCACGTGAAAAGTATACAAAAAGTTGAAAATTTCAGAAAAATCTGCAATTTTCTATCATTATTCTAACAGAATATTATTAAAAATGATAATTAATTGTTCGGACAATTATGTTTGTTAACACTGAATAAATATCACCTTAATCTGATTGAAAATTGGACAAAAAGTCAACAGTTTAAAAAAAAACGGTGACTTTTTAACTCTATTCTAAGAGAAAATGGCTGAGAACGATAATAAACTGCTTAAGCAATTTATGTAGATATCTGAATATCAACATAAAATATTACTTTATGTGTTAGAAACAATCTGCATTTAAAAAACTTTGAAAAAATCATGATTAGTGTCAAAAACTCGCAAAACCCATTTTTTTACTTATGGGATGGACTTTTTTTGGGACTTTAGAAAAGAGACCTGTGTGGGTGATATTTGAAGAGTAATATTTTATTCGTATTCTATGGTTGATTGTCAAAAGAAATGTCGAGTTTCAACTTCATTCGGCTAATGTTAACGATTCTGAATAAAATTCACAAAAACGTCTTTTTGTCTTATCGGAAATACGTGTTGAACTTTTTTTTTTTTTATTCAAACAAATTGCCGGGCGGTAAGCATAAAAATTCAAAAAAAAATTTCCAGTGAAATATTGGACCACCCAGTTCAATATGCATAATTAATTTATTGCACAATAATCGATTCTATAAAAAAAATATTATTTTTTTCTTACTTTCTTTAAACAATCAGAAAGCAATATTTTGAAATTGGAAACAGACTATGTTACGTTTGGAATTTCACAATATGACCTTCTTATTGTTTCAATAAAGTTAGGAAAACTTGCATCATCGCATCGTTTGACTGAACTTGTCTATTTTTCACGTTTTCCAAGATAATATCTTTTGCAAATTATTATATGAAGGTCTAAGTAAGTTTATATATTTTTACAAAGCAATTAGTTGTTTTCACTATTAAATTGGGAAATATCTTGACCAATCAAATTAGTAATCTTTTTAAATCCTTAGTGGCCCAATTTTCGCTAATAAAATCCGTAAAATTTCCCCAGTAATCAGTTAAGTT
The DNA here is from genome assembly GCA_011634705.1 of Andricus grossulariae. Taxonomy (NCBI): domain Eukaryota; kingdom Metazoa; phylum Arthropoda; class Insecta; order Hymenoptera; family Cynipidae; genus Andricus; species Andricus grossulariae. Next base: position 4,220 of record JAABKJ010010043.1, read on the forward strand.
CTAACAATTTTTATTCAGAGAGGCAATGAAGTATCTTTTGCGAAAAAAAAGCTATAGAATAAAAATAAACTTCCTTAAACACTGAAGTTCATCCTTATTCGAGCCAAATAATTTTTACAAAATTTTCTATATAATTGCAATTTTCTATGAAAAATGAAAAAAAATATACTGCCGAAATAAATTTTGAAATTCAAAAACAGAAATTTTTCGAGAAGTAAGGTTTGAAAACCCGGAATGGGTATAATTAATAGGGTGGCCCAACAAATTTTTTTTTCGGATATTTATGAATAGCGCTCGGAAATTTGTTCGAATCCACACCAGAATAAATCCATTTTTTGTTGTTGAAAAAAATGACACTCAGAGGTGGCGCAAGCCCCATGAAGTTTAACACGTATTTCCCATAAGAAAAAACACGTTTTTGTAAATTTAATTCAAAATCCTCAATATAAGCTTAATCGAGTTGGAAGTCAACATTTCTCTTTATAATTAACCATGGAATACGAATAAAATATTACTTTTTAAGTATCACCTTAATAAGTCTGTTTTATAGGATCCCAAAAAAAAACCACAAATGAAAAAATGAGTTTTGCGAGTTTTTGGCGCTAATTATGCTTTTCTTTGCGATTTTTTTTAAGCAAATTATTTCTGATAGATGGAACAATACTTTACACTGATAGTTAAATATTTACATGAATCTTTTAAATAACTTATTATTGGTTTTATCAATTTTCTCATAGAATGGATATAGAAAGTCACAGTTTTTTCAAAAATTTTCTACTCTTTGTCCAATTTTCAATTTTCAATTTTGAAGTAACTCAATTTTTTTCGATTTTTTTAATCTTACCAAATTGAAACATTTTGCTTTAAAATCTTCAACAACCTTTTTCGAAATTTTAGGAAATTGTTTAAAATGTGGAAAACCCTTTTTTAATTTTCTCTTCAAGTTCATTTTTTAATTTTTTCTTGAAGTTCATTTTTTTAAATAAAAAATCATTTGAAATTTCAACACAAATTTTAAGAAAATTGTTTTTTTTTTTTTCTTGTAATCTTTTCAGACCTTCTGAACATTCCAATTTTTAAAAATTATTCAAATTTTTCCTGCATTTTTTTAACTTGTGCAAAATTCAAAAGTTGCTGCAAAATCTTTCAGATTCCTCTTTGATAAGTTTAGGAATTGTTTAAAATGTTTTGAAATCTTTTTAAATAATTTCCTAAAATTAATTTTTTGAAACGAAGAATCATTAAACTTTTCCTACTAACCTAAACAATTTTTTTTTTAATTTTTGCGAAATCTTTACAAATTCTTGGCAAATCTTTACAAGTTTTAATAATTTATGAATCTGTTTAAAACTTCTAAATATTTTTGAAAAATTTCAACTTTGCCTTCAAATCTTTCACATCCTTTTCAAAAATTTTACAAAATATTTTCAAAAATTTTGTAATTCTTTTCAATTTTCTTTTAGAACTCATTCCGAAACAATCATTAAAAATTTTTCCATGAATTTGAAGAACATTTTCTTTCATTCTCTTGACAACCTGCAAAATTCACTTTCCCTAAAGTTTGTTCAAATCCTGAAAAATGAAAAAAATTGTCTGAAAGTTTTCATATTTTTTTTCACATATTTTGAAATGATTCTATTAAAAAAAACCGAAACCTTTTGAAATTTTCCCAGATACCTTGAAACAAATTTTTTCTCCCCCAATCTGTCATAATTATTAAAAAGCTTTTAATTTTTTTTAATTCTTCAAATTATAGTGTGATAGCGAAATCTTAAGAACATAATTATTTTCCATTATTAAATAACAAATTGTGATATACAGAGTTGATGGTGCAGAGAATTTATAAATTGAAAATTTCACGTGATCGGGTTAAAAGATAACATATAAGATAACATACCGTAACAATGTTTTTAAATTGGAGACAGCCTGCGTCGCATTTACAGTTTCACAATATGAACTTTTTATTCTGTTAATGGTCAACAATATCACACCATTGCGCTGTTTCATAAAAATGTTTAATTTTTTACGTTTTTACTATTAAGAAATTGTCCTGAAAATTTTCATTTTGAGACCGTTGTCATTTGAGCTTCAACAAATTTAACTTTAGCGTTTTTCTGTGATTGTTGAGTAAAAATGAACTGAAATTCTAATTGAATCACCTGCAAAAAAATAGATTTTAACTGATGAAATATTTGAGTCAGACTCTCTGAAATAAAATCACCAATTTTTCAATTATAGATAATTATTTAGCATTTTTGGAAATTTGTGAATCAAAATTGTACTTTATTTTCGACGAATACTCCAAAAGTTTGTTTTCTGATTCAACGTTATCTCTGCCAAGTCTTCGTTTGTAGGTAAATAAACTAACTTTTACACACACAATTTTTTTCATTCACATTATATTGTGTCAGCCAGCAATATTGATTGTTTCATCAGCCGGGGCGATCATTTTTCCATTTGAAGTTACGGAATAATCAGACAAACATAAAATTTTCCATGATTCAATTTAAAACTTACGTCACTCATCACAATGGAAAAGGAATTAAAAGAGTAGAACATAATTCTTTATAGCCTGGTTTTATTACATGATAAACAAAGTTCTTTGAAAAGCAAATATCTGCATAAATACAATAATGTCAGTAAAAAGTGTCTGTACTTCAAGTTATATTACATGAAAAAATTGATTTGAAAACATAAGTGTTTGGATTAGAACGATGCTCCCATTAAAATCGTTATCAGTTTTCAATATAGTTGTCTTATTTTATTGAAAGTATTATTGTTGATGATCAGATCCATAATACCCAGGGCCACACTGATAATATTGATGATGACGAGTCAAAATATTCCAACACAGATTTAGGTTCAAACCCGCTTGCAGATTACCATTCACATCAACCATATCACGGCCTGTTACCTGAAGTTTCATACGCAGGACAGATAGATGATTAATAGATAATCGTCTATCTCTCCTGGGTATCAAACTTCAGGTAACAGGCCATGATATGCTGGACGTGAATGGTAATCTGCAAGCGGATTTGAACCTAAATCTGTATTGGAATATTCTGACTTTTCTCAGTTGGCACATTCGTTGCGTTCTCGGGTACTGAAGCTCTTTCTTTCAATTTGGCTTTAAAATAGGCCTTTTGAAGTGCTCTCGCATATTTGTATTCACTTGCTCCATGTAGATAAGGGTCATCACCATCGAAAACTCCATTTTCGGGATCAAAACCTCTTGGAACATCGTTCCAGTCACGTCTTACAGTCAATGATTTCTGGTGTAGTGGATTCATGTGACCGCTATTATGACCTTCTATGTGAAATTCAGTGGGCTCACGATCTACGAATTCTCCAGTGTCATCATTATGAAGTCGAAGCTGTATATTGCCGTCCATTACCATTCTCAGTGCATGGTTCTTTTTTGGCGTGCCGCCGATGATTTTACAAAGAAATTTTATGCCCTTTCCCTTCCTCTCTCCTGGGTCCATACCTGATGATACTTCTGTAAAAAGACAAATAAAATTCATGAATTTGAAATTTTAGAGACATAATGGACAAAGGATCGACTTTTGCCACGTACTGGAATAATAACAATGATTATCATTATACTTACCAATATAACTGAAGTCCATCAAGCTGATGCCAGAAGCGCCGAAAAGAGACATCCTCATTGCAGAAGGCAACTGAAGAATTCTCAGATACGCTCTCGTATATATATGTTTGGAGTAAGGCCAAGTTCATAAAAGTCATATTCGTGAATGAGACAGAGACTCTCTAATGTAATTCGAACTTGCGATTCACGGCGGAAATAGAAATCGACAAGGGTAGTCCAAACAATTTTTTAAAAGTTTGTTATGCATATCGCCCGGAAATTCGTTCGAATACACACAAAAATAATTATATATTTTTTGTTGTTATTGAAAAAAATCATATTTAAAAGTCGCTCAAGCCCCCTGAAGTTTAACATGTATTCCACATAAGAAAAGAAACGTTTTTGTAAATCGTATTCAGAAAACTCACGATTAGGTATATCAAGTGTATCGAGCCATAGAATTCAAACAAAATATTACTTTTTAAATATCACCCTCACAAGTCTGTTTTATAGGGTGCCAAAAAACCCCATAAGTGAAAAAATAGGTTTTGCGAGTTTTTGGAGCAAATCATGATTTTTTTGCGTTTTTTAAAGAAGCAAATTGTTTCTATTGCATAACATACGAATCGATAATGCTAATTAGATATTCACAAAAATTGTTAAAATAATTTATCAATTTTTTTTAGCAATTTCCTCTTAGAATAGAGATAGAAAGTCGCGGCTTTTTCGATTTTTTTTTACTTGTTGCCCAATTTTCAATTAGAGTGAGCTAATAGTTGATTAATGTAAACGAACATAATTGTTTAAACAATTTTCAATTATTGTTAAAAATATTCTCTCAGAATGATGCTAGATAATTACAGTTTTTTTTTAATTTTCCACTTTTTGTCCAATTTTTATTTACAGTGATAGTAAATAAGTAATTTGAGTTGAAAAAATTAATTTTTAAGACAATTTACTATTATTTTCAATAATATTCAATTGGAATAATTATGGACAATTAAATAATGCGTGAAACGAAAAAGCTTTCTTAAACCCGAGAAAGAAACAAATAATGGAATAATTAGAAGCAGGTGGGAGCGAGCTTTTATTTCATAAAATTATATTCACAAAAAGAAACAGATTATTTGAAATATGATGATCTTTAAAGCTTATATATTATTTGTTTATGACTGAAAAGGCAAATAAAAACTGAACATTTCAGAAAAGCCGTAACATTCTAGCACTTATCTAAGAGAAGATAGTTATAAACCAATTATTTTATATAGTCAATTGTTTTTTTAATTTCATTATTCATTACTTCACTACATAAAAATAGGGTAAAAAGTTGAAAATTTTGGAATAAACCGCAACTATACAGCATTAATAAAGAAGATACTTATAAACTATAATAATTTGTTCAAATAATAATTTCTGCTACAATAAATAAATTATTATCTCATTCCAAGTGAAAAGTAGACTAATAGTTGAATCTTTAAGAAAAAACCGCAATTTTATAGCATTCTTCAAGTTGAACATTATAAATAATAACAATAAATTGTTTGAAAAATTAATTTTTTAACTTAAATTAAATATTCACATCACTCTTATTATTAACACTAGAAATAATTTGTTCAAACCGTTATTTTTTATAAAATAAATTAATTAGTACCTCACTCTAATTTAAAATTTGACAAAAATGGGCATTTTTTTAAAAAACCGCGACTTTCTAACTCTATTCTAAGAGAAAATTGCAAAAAACGATAATAAATTGTTTAAACAATTTATGTATATATCTGAATATCAGTATGAAATATTACTTGATTTATTATAAACAATTCACATTTTTAAAACTGCAAAAAAATCAAAATTAGAGTCAAAATCTCGGGAAACCCTTTTTTTTACTTATGGCGTTTTTCGGGACCCTATAGAAGAGACTATGGGGGTGATATTCGAAAAAAATTATTTTATTCGCATTCTATGATTGATTGTAAAAAGAAATGTCTCGTTTGAACTGGATTCGGCTATTGTTAACGATTGTAAATAAAATTGACAAAAACGTCTTTTTGTCTTATCGGAAATACGTGTTAAACTACTTTTTTTTGGATTCGAACAAATTGCCGGGCGGCATGCATAAAAATTCGAGAAAAATAATTTCCAATGCATTTTTCAACCACCCTGTCGAATACGCATAATTAATTTATAGCCCAACGATCCATTCCATACAAAAAATTCGTATTTTTTCCTTACTTTGTTTAAACAATCAGAAGGCAATGTTTTTAAATTGGAATCAGACTAGGTCTCGTTTAGAATTTTACAATATGACTTTCGTATTGTTTCAATAAAGTTAAAAATCTTACACCATCGCGTTGTTTGACTAAACTTTTCAATTTTTCACGTTTTCCATGATTATATCTTTTCAAAATTATTATATAAAGGTCTGAATAAGTTTATATATATTCTTAATAAGCAATTAGTTGTTTTCACTATTGAATTAGGAAGTATCTTGACTAATCGAATTAATAATTTTTTACTAATCTGCAATTGCCCAATTTCTGCTTCTAAAATCTGTTAAAGTTTACCAATAATTAGTTAAGGTTTAACAAATTTGATTCAGAGAGGCAATAACGTATCTTTTGCGTAAAAACAATGAAATAAAAATGAACTTCTTTGAACACTGAAGTACATCCTTATTCAAGGCAAATCATTTTTACAAAGTTTGTTATATAATTGCAATTTTTTATGGAAAATTAAAAAAAAAACATACTGCAGAGACAAATGTTCAAAATCAGAACTTTTTCGAGAATTAGCGTTTGAAGACCCTGAATGGGTATAATTAATAGGGTGGTCCAAAATTTTTTTCTCGAATTTATATGAATAATGCTCGGAAATTTGTTCGAGTTCACACAATAATAAATAGCTTTTTTGTTGAAATAAATGACATGTGGAAGTGGCGCAAGCTCAATGAATTTTAACACGTATTTCACATAAGGAAAAAACACGTTTTTGTAAATTTTATTCAGAATCCTCAATATTAGCTGCATCTAGTTGAAACTAAAAATTTCTGCTGATAATTAGCCACGGAATACGAATAAAATATTACTTTTCAAATATTAGCTCCGAAATTCTGTTATATAGGATCCCAAGAAAACCCCATAAGTGATAACATGGGTTTTGCGAGTTTTTGGCGCTAATTATGATTTTTTGCGATTTTTTAAATGCAAATTATTTCTGATACATAAAACGATACTTTACACTGATAATCAAATATTTAC
>JAABKJ010010044.1:0-11062 GCA_011634705.1 Andricus grossulariae
AATAGTTTTTGCAAAAATACTTTGTTAAGTTGTAAGCCCCAGGCGTTTATCAATCGATTTCAATTCAATTATACTCTCCAGGATTCTCTTGCGATAATTTTCTATACGATATTGTTTTTCAATTTGAAACCATTTGTTTTTAAGCTGTACCAATGTATGAAGACGGCTATGATTACCAGATACGTAAAAAAGATTGGCATCCGTGAAAATATAAAAATTACGAAAATAATAGTTTTTGCAAAAATACTTTGTTAAGTTGTAAGCCCCAGGCGTTTATCAATCGATTTCAATTCAATTATACTCTTCAGGATTCTCTTGCGCTACTTTTCTATACAGTATTGTTATTCAATTTTAAACCATTTGTTTTCAAGCTGTACCAATGTATGAAGACGACTATAATTACCAGATACCTAAAAAAAATTGGCATCCGTGAAAATATAAAAATTACGAAAATAATAGTTTTTGCAAAAATACATTGTTAACGTGCAAGCATAAGGCGCTTATCAGTCGATTTGAATTCAACTATACTCTTCAGGATTCTCCTGCGATACTTTTCCATAGAGTTTTTTTTTCAATTTTCAACCATTTGTTTTTGAAATGTACCAATGTATGAAGACGGTTATGATTAGTAGATACATAAAAAAAGATTGGCATTCGTGAAAATATGAAAATTACGAAAATATTAGTTTTTTCAAAAATACTTTGTTAATGTGCAAGCCTAAGGCGTTTATCAATCGATTTCAATTTAATCACATCTTTTGAGGATTCTCCTGCGCTACTTTTCTATACACTTTTGTTTTCAATTGTCAACAATTTGTTTTCTCGAACCGTCTTGATGTAGCTAATAATAACTTTCATTTTCTTTCTACGATTTCGGTTTTAAAAGCTTGAACCCGAAAATATTTGTTAGTACGTCTGCTGATTTTCAAATATTCAATCCGGAACAATACAAAGGAGGGATATTTTGTGATAAAGATTTTCAATTTAAATTTTTGAATTATTTGAAAACATATTAATTTGTTGGAAAAAGTCTTTCGGACAAAAAAAAATAAAAATCCAAAAACTAAAATTCGCGGTCAAGCTATGAAAGATACGAAAAAATATGAGAAAATAAAAATTGTGCACAAAAAAATCTACAAATTTGATGTTAATCACTTTTTGATAGTACGTGTAGTTTTTGTTTCATTCGTAAAAAACAATACTAAAAACAGAAATAAATAAATTTTTGAACAAACCACACGAGCTACAAAAAGAAATAAGCAGACAAAAGTTGCTGAATCAAAAAAGAGCTACAAATTTGTTAATTATTATTTTTTGACGAGACGCGTAGTTTCTGTTTCAATCATAAAAAATGAAAAACAATACAAAGTTCAAACAAAAATTAATAGACGCGTATTTTTTGTTTTACTCTTAAAAAATAGCGTTAAAAATAAAAAATACCGAGCAATTACTTTGTTAAAAATTTAATTTTTTTCATTGATGATTCATCATTATCGTGGAAATTCTTTCTTTTTCTAATTTACTTTGAAGATCAAAAATTTTGTTGAAAGTTAATGTATTTTGTTAAAAATTAATCTTTTTTCATAGAAAATTAAACTTTTTGGTTCAAAATTGATTTTTTGTAGAAAATGATTTTTTTTTTCAGTGAAAATAAATTGCTTCATCTGAAAATTAACTATTTCGTTTTTATTTCGAAAATTTGTCTCTTTTGAAAGACACTCAAACTTCTTGGTTGAAACTTCATCTGTTTGCTTGGAAATATAAATGTTTTGTTGATATTTTTATTTAAATCAATTTTTTTTATCGCAAATGTAGCTATTCATTTTTTTCTATAAAATTTATATTGTTTAGCAAATTCTACTAAAATAGATGAATTTGTTAATTAAAAGGTCAATTTTTCACGTTTTAAACGAAATTTACTCGTTTTCCCTCATGTATCTCTAACAAAAAATATCAAGTTATCAGCAAAACGATTTGTGTTGTGAGATAACTATTCAAGTTTCAATGTTCGAATATTGGAAACGATAGATCTACAGCGAAACATGTTTTTGTTATTGAAACATATTTTTTAGTGAAAGGAATAAAATCTAGGCTCACCGAAATTTGGTGGACATAGCAGAAAATTTTTTTATGAACCTAAAAGCTTTATTATTTTTAACGAGTATTAGGTAAGAACAAATATTTGAACAGGTATGTAAACAGTTTTAATTTTTCCATTCTGATGAAAGACATGAGAGATAAATTTTCGTTTTTATTTCCTCTATGATGCAATCTATAATAACACATTTAGTTCTTTTTACTTAATTTATTTGAAGAATAAACAAAGAATGTTATCGGATAAAAGCCACTAAAGTCGCTATATATAGCAGCCATTTATTAAGTCACTGTACAGAGAAAATCCTTGAAAAATCAGTTTACTGTCCTCTGTTATAGTGATTACTTTGAAAAAATGATGATAAATGGCGCTCTACTACTTGCATTTGCAGGTTTTTTTTACTTTGAAAGTAACTATGATAAAATATTATTCTTATTTTTAACAAATATTAACAACATTTTTAGTTTAGTATCCCGATTTACAAAAAAGTTACAGATAAAAGACATATATCTTATGAGCATCTACGATAAAGCTCAAAATAATGAAAAATAGTGATTTTTTTTACCAAATCAATATTCTAATGAAGAAGATTCTCAATATAAGTAGATTTTTTGAAAATGTAAATAATAAAAATATCTGTATGTGTCGAAGTTGAAATTTCTTCAGCTTGAATCAAAGAAAGATGGTATCATTTTCCTTTTTCGAACTTTTTTTTCGCTATTTAGGAATTTAGTTTTTGCAATTTTGGAACGTTTTAAACATCAACAAAAAATGTTTTTCCCATGATGACAAAATAATAATATGGTTACGTGGTTCATGCTAAAGAAATGTCAACTTCAAAATATTTAAATTTTTCAAAAAAAGTGCGCATTCAACTGAATTCAAAAAACATGCTTTTTTACATACATTTTCAATTTATAATGTATTATTATTGCTCAGTAGAAAAAAATATGATGTGGACAAAAGTATGAATTTTCAAAAAAAAATGATGAATCTTTAACCGGAATAGTTTAATTTTAATCCCAAAAAGACACACTTTTAATCAAATATATGAATTTTCAACTGAAATAATAAACTTTCAACGAAAAGTGTAATAGCTCATATTTCCACTGAAAATTTTTAATTTTAAATGAAAAATAGTTGAATTCAACAAAAAATCAGAATTCCAACAAAATAGATCAAATTTCAAATAAACAGTTTAATTTTAAACAAAATAGTTTAATTTTCTACAAAATAGTTGAGTTTTCAACCAAAAATATGAATTTTCAACAAAAAAGTTAATTTACAACCAAATACTTTCATCTTTTACCAAATTATTGAATTTTCAAGCCAAAAATACGAAATTTTTACAAAATAGTTGAATTCTCCAAACCCAAAATTGTGAATTTTCATCAAAAACGGTCATTTTTGACCAAATAGTTGAATTTTCAAATAAAATAATGAACTTTCAACGTAAAGTGTAATATCTCATATTTCCACTTAAAAATTTTAATTTTGAATTAAAAATAGTTGAATTCAACAGAAAAATCGAAATTCCAAAAAATAGTTCAAATTTCAAATAAAGAGTTTCATTTTAAATCAAATTGTTAAATCTTCTACCAAATAGTTGAGTTTTCAACCAAAAATATGAATTTTCAACAAAAAAGTTAATTTACAACCAAATACTTTAATCTTTTACCAAATTGTTGAATTTTCAAGTCAAAAAGACGAAATTTTTACAAAATAGTTGAATTTTCCATAACCAAAATTGTGACTTTTCATCAAAAAAGGTCATTTTTACCAAATAGTTCAATTTTCAAATAAAATAATGAACTTTCAACGAAAAATGTAATATCTCATATTTCCACTGTAAAATTTTAATTTTGAATTAAAAATAGTTGAATTCAACAAAAAAATCGAAATTCCAACAAAATAATTAAAATTTCAAATAAGCAGTTTAATTTTGAACCAAATAGTTTGATTTTCTACCAAATAGTTCAGTTTTCAACCAAATAGTTTAATCTTTTACCAAATTGTTGAATTTTCAAGCCAAAAGGACAACATTTTTACAAAATAATTGAATTTTCCATACCCAAAGTTGTCAATTTTCATCAAAAAAGGTCATTTTTGACCAAATAGTTGAATTTTCAAATAAAATTATGAACTTTCAACGAAAAATGTAATATCTCATATTTCCAGTTAAAAATTTTAATTTTGAATTAAAAGTAGTTGAATTCAACAGAAAAATCGAAATTTCAACGAAATAGTTCATGTTTTAAATAAACAGTTTAATTTTTAATTAAATAGTTTAATTTTCTACCAAAGGTTTCAGTTTCAACCAAAAATACGAATTTTCAACAAAAAAGTTAATTTACAACCAAATACTTTAATCTTTTACCAAATTGTTGAATTTTCAAGCCAAAAAGACGAAATTTTTACAAAATAGTGGAATCCTCCAAACCCAAAATTGTGAATTATCATCAAAAAAGGTCATTTTTTACCAAATAGTTGAATTTTCAAGAAAAATGATAAAAATTTAAGTTTTTTCAAATCTCTTAAATTATAAAGCTTATTAATGAGTGTTTTCTTACATTAACGAAATCGATCTGAAGAAATAACTATCGATATTATATCTGAAGAAATTGTTGAAAAAAATGATTATGTTTTTACAAAATTCGGGTATAAGTTCTGAGATAAGAAAACACTGGACAATAATAAAAATTGTGTAAGAGATTTGAAAAACTAGAATTTTCTCCACCTTTCATATAGTAAGGATACATTATTAATTGTTCAAATAATTAAAAATTTTCTTCCACAAAAAATATCACTTGTAACATTAACCATCTGCGTTATTAGTTCCATCATATACGAATTTTTTAAGATTTACAGGTGAAAAAATTGTTGAAACAAATGAATATTGTTTCAAAAATTGGCAAATATCGTTAGAAAAAAATTGCTCTCAATATTCGTTGATTGTGTTTAATTTTTGTACATTTTAAAGTTAACAAATTTAAACAAATAGAAATCCACGCTATCATTTTCAATGCTATGAATTGAAGAATGAATTAAAAAATGTATAAATTTTCAAAATTATATTATTTTAAGCAATTTTAAGCTAGAAACTTTAATGTATACATTAAAATCGGTTTTGAAATATTTTTAAGTATTCTTTCCGAAATTTCTTTTAAAAAAAATCATTTAAAAATTTTCCAGAAATCTAATAATAATTTTATTACCTTGCAACTCAAATTTTGCCTACAATTATCTGAAAATCCTGCAAAAGTAAAAAACTACCTTAAAATCATCCAGATTATTTTCTTTTTCTTTTAATTTTGGAAATCTTATTAAATATTCTTTCCAAATTAATTTTAAAAAAATTATTTCTATTTTTCTAGGAATTTTGATAAAAATGTTGTAATCATTTGAAACCTTTCAAAATACTTAAAGAGCTTGAAATTTTTTTTCTCGAAATCTTAAAAAATCTACAATTTCTTGAACTATACATTTCTTATACTTTTTCTTACATGAAGAAACCTAAACTTTTTTGAAAATATAATATAACAAAAAAAAATCGTGTACATTACATTTTTTTAATTTTTGATTTTGCAGTCAAATTTGAAATTATTAACAATTCTTAATCGCAGATTAAAAAAATATTGCTATTTAAAATTGAACAATATTTGACTAACAAAATTCATGTGTTTAGTTAGTTAATTTTTTAAATGAAAAATGTAACTATTCTATTTTTTGTTAAAAAATCTAATTTAAAATTAATCTTTTCTGGTTGAAAATGAAACAATTTTGTTAAAAATTCATTCTTTTTCGTTGAAAATTCGTTATTTTGTGTTTAAAATTTATCCATTTTGGTGTAAATTTTACTTTTTTGTTTGAATTCAACTTTTCTTTTATTTCAAATTAAATTTTTTTTATTCAAGTTGAAAATTGAACAGTTTTGTACAAAATTCATTTTTTTGCCTTAAAAATTCCACAATTTTGTTGAAAATTAACGTTTTTGGTGAAAATTCATATTATTGGTTGAAAAATCAAATATTTGATTAAAAATGAAACCATTTTATTAAAAATTTAACTATTTTGTGGAAAATTAACTTTTTAGTTGAAAAATTATATTTTTGGTTTGAAAATTCAAATACCTGATTGAAATTTGAACTAATTTGTACAAAATTTCATTTTTTTGCCTTAAAAATTCCACAATTTGTTTGAAAATTAACTTTTTTGTTGAAAATTCATATTATTTTGAAAATTTAAATATTTGGCTGAAAGTGACACTATTTTATTAAAAATGTTACTGTGTGGAAGAAAATTTAACTCTTCAGAATTCAAAACAACTTTATTGATGAATTGTGTTTAACTTTTATAGATTGTACACTTAAAAGATTTAAACAAATAGAAATCCACGCTATCATTTCCAATGCTATGAATTGAAGAATGCATAAAAAAATGTATAAATTTTCAAAATTATATCATTTTAAGCAATTTTAAGCTAGAAACTTGAATGTATACATTAAAATCGGTTTTGAAACATTTTTAAGTATTCTTTCCAAAATTTCTTTTAAAAAAATCATTCAAAAATTTTCCAGAAATCTAATAATTATTTAACTATCTTGGAACTCAAATTTTGCCTACAATTATTTGAAAATCCTGCAAAAGTAAAAAACTACCTTGAAATCATTCAGATTCTTTTTTTGAAATTTTAGAAATCTCATTAAATATTCTTTTGGAATTAATTTAAAAAACTTATTGCTATTTTTCTAGGAATTTTGATAAAAATTTTGTACTTAAAAAGATTATAAATTTGTTGTTCGAAATCTTCAAAAATCTACATTGTCTTTTAAGCGGTTTGAAATTTTTTCAAAACTTCTACATATATTTTAAACTTACTCGACTATTTTCCAAATTAATAATTGTTCAATTGTCATTTATTATTGAAATTTTTTTTTAATCATTTTAAATATTCTCTTAAAATTAATGTTTCAAAATAAAAAATCATTTCTTTTCCTAGAAAACTGAAGAAATTTTTTTTTATTTTCCTAAAACCTTTAAAGATCCTTGAAAAGGTTCAAAATTTTATTGCTAAATCTTCAAAAATCTAAATTTAGTTTCTTACTTTTCGAAATCTTTTCCAGTTATAAATTAAGTTTCAATCATCTCAAAACTTATAAATATCGGTTAAACTAACTCACATTTTTTCCAAATTGATAATTGTTTAATTTTTATTTATGCATTGAAATTCAATAATTTCGGTTACATATTGGAAATTTGTTAAATAGAACAATTAATATTTTAACGTTCAAAGTTTAAATTTAACATCGTGAAATACTAAGGATTCAAGGATTTCTATTTCAAATAATTCAGTTTAAAATGGTTTAGTTATTAATATTTGATTTGTAATTGCTAATTTTAAATGAAAAGTAAAATGTTTTCAAATATTCAAAAAAATGTCTTCCTTAATTAAAAAACTTCAAATTAGGTTGGTTAAAAATGGAATATTTTTGATTAGAACAATATTTGAATAGGATTTGGAATTTCCGTAATAATCGGTAGATTTTTACAACCAGGAAAAAAATATTAATGAAAAATTTTACAACATTTTTGAATTGTAGAAATTTATACTTTATTGTTAATTTTTTTCACATTTCTACAAGAAAATACAAAAAAAATTAACCATTTGTATTAAACTGTATTTTTTGTTGTTAAATTTTCTACATTTTGTTACAAAAAGTACAGGTGTTGACAAAAATTGACAGTTGTAGAATTGTTGTACTTTCTTGTAAAAGTATTTTCACCAGAGTCGGTTTTCCAAAAAAGGGGAAAAAGAAGTACTTGTTATTAACTTTTTGTATTGTAAAGATTGTTTACCTCTTAACGTATTATGCCCTAAACATGCTCAAAAAAATGCAAAGCAGCAATTTTGTGTAAAATGCATGCTAAAAACGATATTTTTAAAAATGTTTTCTAAATTAAATATTCACATGGACAAGTGTTTAATAATGGCCCTCTTGTACGAAGAAGGTGTGGATCTCGGGACAGTGTGGGTGCGTGGGTTAGCGTTCGCCGATGATAACGTTGTTATGGCAGATCTCGTATTTGAACCCCAATTTTTACCAGCATAAATTTTGATCACTTAAGTGTGACGCAGTTTTTGAGAAGAACCTGTACGAAAATTTTCTAAATGTTGATTCTTTTTTTAACCAAATTCAGGTGCAGCTGGAATGATGGCTTCTAGAATATCTGGAATGGCTGCTCCATTGAATGATCACGTTATATTAACATTTTTTGATGGCATCGAGGACGGAGCTATTTTTGAAGAGCAACTCACGAAAACTACAGTTGAACCCGAATGGATGAAACCGCAGAATCCTCATCCCATTGAAAATCACTATTCCGTTTATTTACAAATGCCATGGGGCAATTACTTGTCCAGTCCTTTTGCAAACCATCATGGTGTAGCTTTTCCTAAAGAAGCTGACGTAAAAATGGCAATGGTAACTGACCATATAAACTATCATGCTACCCATTTCGAACCTTACAATGCCAGTCATCCACATTATACTCCAACATACAAAGAATGGTTGAGCGGGAGATACGGCGTCGGCCGCATTTACGTGGCAATAAAAGGAACTCAATTTGTCCAATGGGCAACTTTAAATTTACCTCGTCCCCTGTAAATTCCCAGAGAAAACACAGAAAAACGTAAATCCTCAAAAGTACGCTGATATGGCCGTTGTATAGTGGGAAGCACACACTTTTGCGCAGCGCATAATGCGTGACGCAGAAGGTTCTCGAACAATAACAGGCCTCCATTACAATCGCTGTCATTAAGAAGTTATTTCACATAAAATCACTTACTTTCAGAAATCTTAGAATAATCGTCCATGAAAAACACCTGACGCTAGCCCGCTAAAGCCCCGTGCACAAGAAGCAATTTTGCGTATCCTTGTGCGTTGATCATTTGTGGGTTTATAAATTAAAAAGAAAAATTTGGAACAACAAAAAATAGTTGAATTTTCATTCAAAAAAGTTTTCAGTCGAATTTTCAACACTAAGATATGAATGTAATGCGTTGAAAAATGTGTGTTATGCGTTGCGCTTATTCGCTATGCAAAAGTGCGTGCTTCCCGCTTATGTACGAAGTAAAACATTAGGGACCTGAACATTTTGAGTCCATCAGGTAATTCTTCTGATTTTACCCACATTGGTATCGTAATTATTATTAATAATCCATTAAAGTTGGCAGCTAATACATTCCGTTCACAGTATCATGATGGTTTATATATATGCTTTTTTCCTTTATTTCTGTTTTTTGAAATAGTTCGTTTTATTATGCAAATAGTAGAAACACATATTAATCGTAGGAGAAAAATAATAATATTAATATAGAAGATTTAAAAAAAATGATTAAATAAAAAAATACAAATAATTGGAAACTAGTATTTTTGTAATCAATATACTTTACGTTTTACTTACTATGTTTCTTTAATTTTCTTTTTTAGTTATTAAGTTTTT
This sequence comes from Andricus grossulariae, assembly GCA_011634705.1. Classification (NCBI taxonomy): domain Eukaryota; kingdom Metazoa; phylum Arthropoda; class Insecta; order Hymenoptera; family Cynipidae; genus Andricus; species Andricus grossulariae. The sequence goes on from JAABKJ010010044.1 coordinate 9,599, forward strand.
TATTTAAGACAAACACAACTTTTTAATTTAAAAATTGTGAATCTTGTTTATTAGCTGTCAGCTTGAAACTTTGAACATTAAATTATTTGAAACTGAAACTTTACAAAGATTTTCTAAACTTTTAAAAAAATATAAATTTTTTCAGTTTTATAATCAAACATTCTTTAGCTGTGATGATTAAAATTCACAATTTTTTCAATTTGGAAGATTTTGAATTGAACATCTGTCTTTTGGTCTACAAAATGGTAAAAAATTCAGCACATTTATTTACACATCTCTAATATTAACATGTTTTCAATCGTAAATCTTAAAAATGATAGAAATTTGAATTTTAGATCTTAAAAAGAAAGTTTTTAACTTGGAAAGTTTAAAATTGAAAATTATGTGAGCTTTAAGTTTTAAAAGTTATGACTCAGTAATTTTAATGCTTTACATTCAAAATTTCTTCAATTTGTAGGATCAAGAATTGAAAACTCAAAATTTGGTTTTCAAAATTTACGAATTTTCATTTATTAAACTGTAACTTTGCAAATGGTAGAACTTGAAATTGTAAATATTAAAGTCAATAAGTTATTAATTATTTAAATTTATAATTAATAATTATCCAAGTTTTCACTTTTACAATAAAAATGCTGTAATTGTAGTGTTCTAAATTTAAAAAATCTTAAATTATGCAGTTTTTAAGATAAAAAATTAAAAATTATGCCGTCTTTAAGTTCAACAGTTAAAAATTCAGTAATTTTGATGCTTCATATTATAAATTTCTCCAGTTTGCAAGATTTAGAACTGAAAACTAGACTTTTAATATTCAAAATCATCCAAATTTAGGAATTAAAAATCCTGTAATTTTGATTATTTACATTAAAAATTTCTTCAATTTGGAAGATTCAGAATTAAAAATTTGACTTTTGATCTTCAAAATCAACAAAATTAAAGAATTTTTATTTATACATTTTAAAAATTAAAATGTTTCTAATTGTAAATCTTCAAAATTGAACAATTAGAAAAAAATCTCAATTATATCATTTCAAATTATACACGTAAAAACTGTATAAAAGGTTTGGATCACTGATAACCAATCAAAATAAAAATTAAATTGAAAAAGTATGAAAATCGATGTAGCTATTTTAATATTTACTTCATTTTATTATTATATATATATTATATAATATAGTATTTTGAATTTAAGCATCTACTTTAATTTTATAATTAGGCTAGACGTATATATGTTCGCTTGGCGATTATTTAGTTTCAGTTAATTTTTTAGCCCTGTAATTGGTCTAATCGACTGTTGGGCTTATGTATATTTAAAATAAAAATAAATAAATAAACTTATCATTACCTATAATAATGTTAGACTTTATTCATGCATATATTCTGTACTGAGAGATTATTAGTATCAGATTAGTTACTAATATGCTCTGGTTTCACATCTTATATAATATATAACATAATATATAATAT
>JAABKJ010010045.1:0-11062 GCA_011634705.1 Andricus grossulariae
ATGTCTACTCTAACCATTTTTGCAGATACTGATTCCCAGTTCTTCGAAATAATTTCAAAATAAATTAAAAACCCTTCACATCGCATGTATTAGAGGTAAAGTGACCCCGTTGTTGCCTCCATATTGTAAATCACGTGACGCTGTGACGTCATGATTTCAGATCCCAATTTGACAATCACCCTAATGAGCGAGAAGAAATTGGTATCAAAATCAAATGTTGGCGCCGAAATCAGTCGATAAGGTAGGAATGTGGTCGATAAGAATGAGAACCTCGATCGGAGGATCGAGAGAGACCAGACCAGACGAAACGACACCAAACGAGTCAGGACGCGTTACGGCGGTGCCAGTGGTGCCAGTAGTGTACCACACCAGTTCGCATTGAAGTTCCTGTTGACGAAAGATGGTTCCTCGGGCTCGTCTCGTGTGCTACTGTGTCGGCCAAAATCAGAAGTGAAAATTGTGTGTGACAGTGGAAAATCTCGGTAAAAACATAGGTGTCTCGTGTAAGATGTGGGGAGGAAAAAAATGTTGATGTTGAGCAGAGAGCGGACATGGATGAAGCGGAAACCCTTCAGGCCATTCTTGGTGAGTTTTCTTCGTCTTGACACAATATCCACTAATCCACTTTAATTCTCCCGGTCGGAATTAAACCATTTTTAAATTTACTGGTACCATCACTCGCGGCTGTAAGGTAGAACTTGTCAAATCTGCCACCTCTTCCGTCTCTCGTTAAACTCACCAGGCTCACCAACTTGTTGTCAAGGATCGTGTAACCAATTGGTTACTTGGTTTTCGTTACTTGGCGAACAAGTTGCTGGAGAACACTATTTTCTGGGGCAGATTTTTACCGACTTTTCTATGTCGATGGGAACCTAGTTTTGGTACCATTATTGACATCATTGTTATTATTGCCGAGTTTAGATTGGTAACAATCGACACGACGGTCCGAATTAATAATACCATCAGTTTGACAGCCACGTGATGCGCTCATCCGTGTCTCCGCTCTCGAGTTCAGATAGTCAAAAGGGACGACCGACAAATACCAAAGAGTACCGAAAAATAAAATTATCGAATTGGGAAATTCCCGAATAATAAAATTTACGATTAACAAAATCCCCAAACAGTTTATAATATTACCAAATTTGAAAATTCCCAAATGATAACATTCCTGAATAATAAAATTCCTGTATAATATAATTTCCAAATTAAAACATTCCCGAATAATAAAATTTTCGAATCGGAAAATTCCCGAACAATAAAATTCCCAAACAGTTTATATTACCGAATTGGATCACATTTTTCGAATAATAAAATTTTCGATTAGTAAAATTCCCAAACAGTTTGTAATATTACCGAATTTGAAAATTCCCGAATAATAAAATTCCCAACAGAAAATTCCCGAATTTAAACAATTTTTTTTTATTTATAAAATTAATTAAATTATTACCATTTAAATTCTTTTAATTTATACAAAAAATTCGGGAATTTTATTTATCGGAAACTTTATTATTCGGGAATTTTCAAATTCGGTAATATTATAAACTGTTTCGGAATTTTATTTTTCAGGAATTTTTCAATTCGGGAATTTTAGTAATTGGAAACTTTATTATTCGGGACTTTCATTATTCAGCAATTTTATTATTCCAAAATGTTATGATTCGAGAATTTTATTATTCGGGAATTTTAGTAGACGGAAATTTTATTATTCGGGAATTTTCAAATTCGGTAATAATATAAACTGTTATGGAATGCTATTATTCAGGAATTTTAGTAATCGGAAATTATGCAGGATTTTTATTATTCAGAAATTTTATAATTCGGAAATTTTATTATTCGGGAATTTTAGTAATCGGAAATTTTATTATTCGGGAGTTTCAGTAATCGGAAACTATGCAGGAATTTTATATTTCAGGAATTTTTTTATTCGGGAATTTTATTATTTGTGTATTTTAGTAAGCGAAAATGTTATTATTCGCAAATTTTCAAATTCGGTAAAATTATAAACTGTTCGTAAATTTTATTATTCAGGAATTTTTTAATTTGGGAATTTTATTATTCGGGTATTTTAGTAAGCAGAAATGTTATTATTCGCAACTTTTCAAATTCGGTAATATTATAAACTGTTTGCGAAATTTATTATTCGGGAATTTCCCAATTTGGGTATTTTAGTAATCGGAAACTTTATTATTCAGGAATTTCATTATTCGGGAATTTTCCAATTCGTACATTTTATGATCAGGGAATTTTATTATTCATGAATTTTAGGAATCGGAAATTTTATTATTTGGGAATGTTTTTATTCAGAAATTTTTTAGTTCGATAATATTATAAACTGTTAGGGAATTTTATTATTCAGGAATTTTAGTAATTGCAAATTATGCAAGAATTTTATTATTCGGGAATTTTAGTAATCGGTAATTATGCAGGAATTTTATATTTCGGGAATTTTATTATTCGGGAATTTTGAATAATCGGAAATTTTCCAATTCGTAAAATTTATGATTCGAGAATTTTAGTAATCGGAAAATTTATTATTCAGGAATTTTATAATTCGGGAATTTAAATATTCGGGAAATTTTCAATTCGGAAATTTTCTTATTCAGGAATTTTGTTATTCGGGAATTTCAGTAATCGGAAATTTTATTATTCGGGAATTTTAGTAATAGGAAATTTTATAATTCGGGAAATTTTCAATTCGGAAATTTTCTTATTCAGGAATTTTTTTATTCGGGAATTTCAGTAATCGGAAATTTTATTATTCGGGAATTTTAGTAATAGGAAATTTTATTATTCAGGAATTTTATAATTCGGGAATTTAATTATTCGGGAAATTTTCAATTCGGAAATTTTCTTAATCAGGAATTTTTTTATTCGGAAATTTCAGTAATCTGAAATTTTGTTATTCGGGAATTTTAGTAATAGGACATTTTCTTATTCGGGAATTTTAGTAATTCGAAATTATGCTGGAATTTTATTATTCGGGAATTTTAGTAATAGGAAATTCTATGATTAGGAAATTTTCAAATTCGGGAATTTTAGTAATCGGAAATTTTATTATTCGGGAATTCTAGTAATCGGAAATTGTATTATTCCGGAATTTTCAAATTCGGAAATTATATTATTCAGGAATTTTATTGTTCGGTAATTTTAGTAATCGAAAATCTTATTATTCAAGAATTTTATAATTCGGGAATGCTATTAATCGGAAATTTTATTTTTTCGGGAATTTTCAAGTTCGGTAATATTATAAACAGTTGGTAATTTCATTATTAGGGGATTTTCCAATTTAGTAATATTATAAACTGTTTGGGAATTTTACAATTAGGAATTTTTATTATTCAGCAATTTTATAATTCGGGAATGCTAGTAATCAGAAATTTTATTATTCGGGAATTTTCAAGTTCAGTGATATTATAAACAGTTGGTAATTTTATTATTAGGGAATTTTCCAATTTGGTAATATTATAAACTGTTTGGGAATTTTATTATTAGGAAATTTTCCAATTCTGAATTTTTATTATTCAGGAATTTTATAATTCGGGAATTTTCAAGTTCGGTAATATTATAAACAGTTAGTCATTTTATTATTAGGGAATTTTCCAATTTGGTTATATTATAAACTCTTTGGGAATTTTATTATTAGGAAATTTTCCAATTAGGAATTTTTATTATTCAGGAATTTTATAATTCGGGAATGCTAGTGATCGGAAATTTTATTATTCGGGAATTTTCAAGTTCGGTAATATTATAAACAGTTGGTAATTTTATTATTAGGGAATGTTCCAATTTGGTAATATTATAAACTGTTTGGGAATTTTATTATCAGGGAATTTTCCAATTAGGAATTTTTATTATTCAGGAATTTTATAATTCGGGAATTTTATTATTTTGGAATTGTATTATTTGCGAATTTGATTAATAGGAAATTGTATTGTTCAGGAATTTTATTATTCGGGAATTTTGCATTGTCGGGAATTTTATTTTTCGGGATTTTTCAGTCGTCCCAGTAAAAACACGATACCTCAAAATTTCAGATTCATTTTTTTTCGTTTCTAAAATTTTTTACCGTAATAGTTGAATTTCTAAACTAAAAAGATAATTTTTAAACCAAAATGGAGTATGCACTGTATAAACTGCAAACCAATTTAATTTCGTACCAAATAGTTTTAATTTATACCAAATTGTTGTATTTTCAAGCCAACAAAAGAATTTAATTCAAAATAAAAAACAGTTGTAATTAATCAGCAAAAACGAATTTTGAACAAATTACTTGCATCCTCAAATAAAACAGATTAATTGTTATCCAAACAGTTGCATTTTTTACCAAAAAGGCGAACTTTCAACAAAATACATAAATTTTCAACCAAATAGTTAAATTTTCTACAAAATTCTTGAATTTTCTAAGCGAAAATATGAATTTTCAACAAAAAAGATCATTTCCAATCAATTACTTGAATTTACAAGAAAATACTTAAGTTTTTATTTAAAAAAAATATATATATATTTTCCACAAAAATATGAATTTTTAATAAAAATTATGTATCTTTACCCAAAAAAATTACGTTTCAAGAAAGTAGTTGAACTTTCAACCTGGTAGTTGAATTTTTAACCTAAAAAGATTAATTTTAAACGAAAAATTTAATGCTTTATATTAAAAAAAAAAAAATTTAATTGAAACAAAAAACAGTTGGATTCAATTAACCAAAACGAATTTTGAACAAAATATACTTGAATGCGTGATTAAAGCCGATTAATTTTCAACTAAACAGTTTCATTTTTAACCAAAAATATTGATTTTCTCCAAAAAAAAAAACGAATTTTCGTCAAGTTAAATTGAACCAGAAAGAAGATTTTTTAACAAAATAGTTAAATCCACAGGCAAAAATATAAAATTTCTGATGAAAAAGAATTTTCAAAATAAAAGTCGAATTTCCCGCCCGACACTATGGATTTTCAACAAAAAAGTTAATTTTCTTCCAAGTAGTTAATTTTTAGAATAAAAAATTTAATTTCAACAAAAAAAAAACGAATTTTCTACGAATTAAATTGAACCAAAAAGAAGAATTTCTAACACAATAGTTGAATCCAAAGCTAAAAAAATGCATAAAAAAAAAATTAATTTTCTACCCAAAAAGACGAATTTTCAACGAAAGCGATCAATTTTCCGCAGAACTCTTAAATTTTTTCAACCGACATTGAATTTTTAACAAAATGAACAAAAATGCACATTTTTTGCAAAAACGAGACAAGATATGGAAAAAGTAACCAAAAATTGTTTCTTTTCGAGATTTTTGGGAAAATAATTACAAAAACCTGTAAGATTGAATTTTTTCTCAACAAAATTTCATGTTGTAAGAAAAAACCAGAAAGGACTTAATTTAACAGTTATAACAACGTTTTGGTAGAAAAATAATGAAGTAAGTTTGAAAAAATGGAGAGTAATGATTAATTATTCTTTACTTTTTTATAGCACCATAACATTTTATTGTTAAAATATTTTCCTAAAATTTTCGAAAATAACGCGAGATAAAAAAAAGTTTCAGTAGAAATTTTTCTATAACTTTTTTTGAAAAAGAATTTTATTCCTTTGACTTTTTTCGTACTCCGAGTTATTTTGGCAAAAGATGTGAATTTTCGTTTTTCAGATAAAAAAAATATTATATATTTTTTCGTCACTTTTGAACTTTTTAAAATTTTCAAATAATTTGAAAATTGTACAAGAATTTGTATTAGAATCGGAATAAAGTAAAATATCTATACTATTAACAAAATATCACACTTTAAACAAAAATTTGGTCCATTTTTTGATAATCTGCGACATATTTGAGTGGAAAATACTTCTGTGAATTGATTATAGATTATCTCGGCGATTTGCAATCAATTCGGTCAACAGAATCAAGTTACAATTTGGGAAATTCCCACGAACATAATTCACTGTAGTTAGTAAATTCCGAATCATAATATTATCTATATCCCATTGCGATAAATATATCTTTATAATGTATTGCTGGCCGCCAGGCCTTCAAAGAAGTAGCCTGGTGGCGCCAGAGCCCGCCAGACCTCTACTACGCCACTATGCATAACTTAAAAATAAACAGTTTTTAAATTAAAATCAACGATTTTTGATGAAAAAAAACAGGCCTTCAAAAAGGTAGCCTGGTGGCGCCAGAGTCCGCCAGGCCTCGACTACGCCACTATGCATAACTTAAAAACAAACATTTTTTGAATTAAAAACAATGATTCATATGATAGAAAGTGATAAAATTACTAATTTAATAGATACAATGCTACTTATTTCATTAGTAAAATTTCTACTAATTCGGATTTAGAGACTAGAGAATCATTATAAAAAAATCAGTATAAAAATAAAGAATGTTATAACTTTGAAAGAAAAACCGCTTCCATTCTGTCACCTTTAAACTTTTTCAAATTTTCCCACGAATTTCGAAACAGGACAGAGTTGGGACCATTTTTTGATAATCCGCGTTTTCAATTTTTTAAATTCAAATACTCATAAGTTTCTAAAAATATATATTTTCGGCAAATCGATAAGACACGTGTCATCTTAATACCATTGAAAAGCAACCTATTTGACTGTCAAATAAGTCTGTGACTTGAGCATAAACAGCCTGCGTGATTTAAAATGAATTCGGTCAACAAAATCAATTTACAACTCGAAAAAATACCACGAAAATGATTGACTGTAGTCAGGAAATTCCGAATCATAATAAAATCTCCACGACCCATTGCCACAAAGAAATTATCATAACGTATTGTTGGCTGCCAGGCCTTCAAAAAAGTACCCTGGTGGCGCCAGAGCCTGCCAGGCCTCGTATACGCCACTATGCATAACTTAAAAACAAACATTAAAAAAAATTAAAAACAATGATTTCCGATAAAAAAAACAGGCCTTTAAAAAACTACCCTGACGGCGACAGAGCCCGCCAGACCTCGACTACGCCACTATGCATAACTTGAAAATAAACATTTTTTAAAATTAAAAACAATGATTTTCGATGAAAAAAAGAGGCCTTCAAAAAAGTACCCTAGCGGCGCCAGAGCCCGCCAGACCTCGACCACGCTACTATGCATCACTTGAAAACAAAATTTTCCAAATTAAAAATAATAATTTTCGATGAAAAAAACAAGTTTTCAAAAAAGTACTCTGGCGGCGCCAGAGCCCGCCAGGCCTCGACTACACCACTATACATAACTTAAAAACAAACATTTTTTTAATTTGAAAACAAAGATTTTTAATGAAAAAAAACAGGCCTTCAAAAAAACCCTGGCGGCACCAGAGCCCGCCAGGCCTCGACTACGCCACTATGCATAACTTAAAAACAAACATTTAAAAAAAATTAAAAACAGCGATTTTCAATGAAAAAAACTAACTTAACATAACAAAAAATTATTCCAAATTGCAAATATTCTTATAAATTCAATAATTTTTCTTTCAAATAACCATTGACAAACGGTAGCATAACTTTAAATTGTATTCCTAAATTATAAATCTTTTTTAAAATCTATTTTGATATTTCCGGCGAAAACGGCTAGTTTAAATTATAACGGTATCAATGTTTTTCATTTTGTTTGAAATATAATGATTTTTTAATAAAAATACTGATTTTTGATATAAAACGCCAGCATCGCCTAAAATTGTTCAAAACTTCTGAACTAAATAATTGAATGATAACATGAGAAAAGAGAAAAGCGTTATCATAATCTTAATTTGTTTAAAAATTGCAAATTAAAAACTAAAATCTTTTTTGGTTGAAATATCAACTACTAAATTTTTCGTTTAAAATTGATCTTTTTTCGAATGAAAATTTAATTACTTGATTAAAAGTTAAACTCTTTTGCTAAAAAATAATTTTTTTTGGTTGAAGATTAGTAATTTTTTAACATTTTAAATTCATTTCTTTGGTTGAAAAATAAGTTATTTTATTGAAAATTATGTTTTTTCTTTGGCTGAAAAATAATTTTTTTTATTGAAAGTTTAACTAATCCATTTTAAATTTTGATCTATTATTTAACTAAAAATTTAACTATCAACCGTTTTTGTTGAGAAATTATCTTTTTCAGTTGAATATTCCTCTTTTTTGGTAAAAATTAATCTTCTTGGTTGAAAATTAATCTTTTTGGTCGAAAATTCAATTATGCTAATTAAGGATTTATCTTGGTTTAAAATTGAACTATAACAGTTGAAGATTCATTATTTTAGTTGAAAACTCATTACTTTGTTTGAAAATATAACTATTTATTTGAAAAGTATTTTTTTTGCATTTATTTTAATCATTTTTGTCAATTTAGAAAAGTTATTTCTATTTTATCTACAGTTGCAGGACATGAGTTGAAAATGTAACTATTTCGTTGAAAATTCACGTATTTTGTTGAAAAAAGTCGATTTTTTTGGGTAGAAGGTTATCTTTTTCTTTGAAAGTTAATCTTCTTGTTTAAAAATTCATATTTTTGGTTGAAAATCAAGTGTTCTAGTTAAATATTCATTATTTCAGTTAAAAATTCATCTTTTTGGTTTGAAATTTAACTATTTTTTTCACATGAACAAAAGTAAATAGTATTTTTATACTAATTGAAGAATAACTATTTTTCTATATTTCCATTGCAATATTTACATTTAAATAATAATTTTGGAAAACAAAACTTAGCCAAACGTTTAATTTTTGCCAGTAATACAACTATTTGATAAAATTTAAAAAAAAATCCCGCTAGTGTGAGTAGCGACTGAAAAACCTTTTTTGATTCCAAATTTAACTACTTAGTTGAAAATTATGTGTTAAAAAAAAAGTTTTAGTTTAAAAATCTTTTTTGTTTGTTAAAACGCCAGCATCAAACTAAAAATTAAAATATTGTTTTGTTGAAATATCAACTAATACATTTTTCGTTTAAAATTTATCTTTTTTTCGAATGCAAATTTAATTACTTGATTAAAAGTTGAACTCTTTTGTTAAAAAATAATTTTTTTGGGTTGAAGATTCATAATTTTTGTTAAATTTTAAGATTTTATGAAAAAAATTAATTTTTTTGGTTGATAATTCATCATTTTAGTTTAAAAATCTTTTTTTTTCAACTATTTGGTTGAAAGTTTCTGTAATTTGTTGATACTTTGTCTGTTTTGGTAGAAAATTAATCTTTACAGTGACTAATTCACCTTTTTTGATTGAAAATTCATGTACATATTTTGTTAGAAATTAATCTTTTTCGGTAAAAAATTAATTTTTTTGGTTGAACATTTATTTCTTTGATTGAAAATTAGTTTTTTTTATTGAAAATTAATTCTTTTAACTGAAAATTAAACTATTCCATTTTTCATTGAAATTTTTTTGTACTTATTTAATCTTTTTGGTAGAAAATTCATTGGCTTGGTTGAAAATGAACTGTTTTGTTGACAATTTATTTTATTTGCTCAAAAACTTATTTCTCTAACTTAAAATTAAACTATACTATTTTTTGTCGATAATATATCTTTTAGTTGGAAATTTTATTGAAAATTTGTTTGGTTGAAAATTATTACTTTTTTTTAAATTGAAAATTAAGCATTTTAACTAAAAATTTAACTATATCATTTTTCGTCGACATTTTTTTAACAAACATTTAATCTTTTTGGTTGAAAATTCATCTGTGAGGTTAAAAGTTTAACTGTTTTGTTGAAAATTTATTTTGTTCAGTTAAGAACTTATTTCTGTAACTTAAAATTAAACTATTATATATTTTTTTTAATTGATCTTTTTAAGTTGAAAATTTGTCCTTTTTTGGTAGCAAATTCATCTTCTGGGTTGAAAATTGAACCATTTGGTTAATTTTTTTGGCATTGAAGATGCATCATTTCAGTTAGAATTTCATTTCTCTCGTTAAAAAATTTAACAAAATTGGTTGAAAATTCGCTTTTTTAAAATGAATTTTTAAAAATAAAAATGAGGCTATTTAATTTTTGCTAGAAAATTGATCTTTTTCAGTTGAAAATTCACTTATTTCGTCGAAAACCCTGTAAATTTATTTTCAATTCTATGGAAAATTATATTTCCTAAATTGTCAGAATAGATTGGGAAATTCCCATATGGGAAGATAGATATTGCTTTAGCAAAGAATTTTTTCGATCTTGTTCAGAGTCCACGAAACGAAGGCCCGACCTCGATTTCTGGTATCTCGGAACTACTGTGCGTTGAACTGACCTCGAATAAACTTCTGACGGTCATGGTCCCGAAGAATCTTATTTTTCAGAAAATCATTTTAAACTTCTTCTAAACTTTGAACTAAGACTTTGTTTAAAATTGATATTGTAAATTAAACTATTGAATTGAATAGAAAGTTATTCGAATTAGTTAATACAGAAAGTAAATAAACTTAGACGACTTATTAATTTAACAAATTAGAGGCCGTTCATAAATTGGTTCCCCTTTTTTTTTAAATTCTTGTTTTTTCCAGTTTTCAAGGAACTTCCATCCTTTTCTTGTTTTTCTTAAATTTAAACTGAATTCATTTATTTGGTTGAAAATTTAACTATTTTTTTTAATCGTTTAATTTTCCGTTCACCGTTTATGTTTTTTAGTTTAAATTCAACTATTTGGTTGAAAATTGATATTTTTTAGTTGAAAATTCAAGTAATTGGTTAAAAATTCATGTATTTTTTATCCCTTCATCTGTTTGTGTAAAAAATTAATCTTCTTGGTTCAAAATAAACTTTTTGTTTTAAAATTCAACTCTTTGGTTGCATGTTGAACTCTTTTCTTGAAAATTTTGTTTGAAGATTCATCATTTGAATTAAAAATTCATCTCTTTAATTGAAAATTTAATTATTTTGATCAAAAATCTTCTTTTTTGTTGAAAATTCATTTTCTTTACCGAAAATGTAACTATTCCATTTTTTATTAAAAATCGATATTTTTTTGTTGAAGATTCATTTATTTGGTTGAAAATTTAACTATTTTTTTTAATCGTTTAATTTTCCGTTCACCGTTTATGTTTTCTAGTTTAAATTCAACTATTTGGTTGAAAATTGATATTTTTTAGTTGAAAATTCAAGTAATTGGTTAAAAATTCATGT
>JAABKJ010010046.1:0-11062 GCA_011634705.1 Andricus grossulariae
ACCGACGCTACGCTTGCATGTGTTCTCCCAGATGGGAAAGTGGTGGGGGCCGAAAAATCCCACGTTCTGGAGACACTGGAATACAGATTCTTTTTAAAGTTTAATTTGTACCATCTAGCATAATAATGCGTACATTTCCTGAGATCTCTAATGATAATACAGATTCATTTTAAAATTTGATTTGTACCATCTAGCATAATAATGCGTATATTTTCTGAAAGGGCCAATGATAATAAAGATTCCTTTACAAATTCGATTTTTACCATCTAGCATAATAATGCGCATATTTTCTGAAATATCTAATGATAATACAGATTCATTTAGGAATTTGATTTGTACGATCTAGAATAATAATGCGTATATTTTCTGAATCTCTAACGGCAATACAGATTTCTTTCAAAATTTTTTTTGTACCATCTAGCATAATAATGCGTATACTTTCTGAAATCTCTAATGATATTACAGATTCCTTCAAAAATTTGTTTTGTACCATCTAGAATAATAATGCGTACATTTTCTGAAATCTCTAATGATAGTACAGATTCCTTTCACAATTTTATTTGTACCATCTGGCATAATAATGCGTATATTTTCTGAAATCTCTAATGATGATACAGGTTCCTTTAAAAATTAGTTTTTTACCATCTGGCATAATAATGCGTATATTTTCTGAAATCTTTAATGATAATGCAGATTCTTTTTAAAATTTGATTTGTACCATCTAGCATAATAATGCGTATATTTTCTGAAATCTCTAATGGCAATATAGATTCCTTTAAAAATGTTATTTGTACCATCTAGCATAACAATACGTATATTTTCTTAAATCTTTAATGATAATACAGATTCTTTTTAAATTTTGATTTGTACCATCTAGCATAATAATGCGTATATTTTCTGAAATCTTTAATGATATAACAGATTCCTTTCATTATTTGATTTATACAATCTAGCATAATAATGCGTATATTTTCTGAAGTTAGCCCCTGAACGGAGATCAGAAGTTCTGTAGTGCGAATCCCAGCGGAGTGAAAGGAGGAGATCTTTTTTCACAGAAAAAAAAATTAATTAAAAATGATTTTTAATTCCTAGCGGAGAAGTGATGGGAAATTATGGGAAATGATAGCATGGTCAGCAGGAGAAGTGAGAGGAAATTAGGGAAGTGAGATGATATCAGGAGTAATGAGGAGAAGTAAAGTAGAAGAAGTAGAAGTAGTATGGGGAAATAAGGGGAAATTATGGGATAAAAAGTAGGCTAAATAAAGGTAAAATATAGGAAATGGGGGAGGGGGAGTGTGAGTAGTGACAGGAAGTGTGGGAAGATAATGAGTGAGTGGGGAAAAATAAGGTGATGCGTCACTTTATTTCTCCCCACTCACGGGAATCAGAGGAAATGAGGAGAAATTAACGAAGAGAAAGTAGGGGAAATCAGGCAGTCATGAACATGAGAAATAAGTAGGAGAATTGGGAGGATACGAAGTAGATGAATTAAAAGGAATAGAAAGGAGGGGAAATAGGAGATGTCAGGTAGATAAAATGAAGGAAGGGGAAGTAAGATGAAATGAGGTGCAATGAGAGAAGTGGAAGTAGGAGAAGTGAGGATAAATGAGGAGAAAGGTGGTAAGGTGAGTATGAGAATTAAGGGTTAATAAAGGGAAAAATTCAGGAAGAGTGAGGGAAAACGAGGGATAGTAGAAGAAGTGAAGGAAATGAGGAGCGGAAAATTGGAGGAAGTCATAGTAAGTGACGGGAAATTAGGGTTAATTGTGGAGACATAAGGTGAGGTGAAGCAGAGGAAAAAAGGGTAAATGAAGAAAGCGAAAGAAGGGGAAATAGAGGATTAAGTTGTAGCAGAATTCGAAGAGAGAACGTAGTTACACTGATAGAAAAAGCAGTGGAGAAATTGAGAGGTGGGGAGTTAGTGGAAGTAGGAGGAGGAGAAATTGCGGAAGTGTGAGGGTAAAGTAGTATATGAGGGGAAAACGAGGAGACGGGTAGTATAGGAGGTGAGGGGAAATTATGGTAGGGGAAATAGGAGAAGTGAGGTGAAATAAGAGGGTTGGAAGTAGGTGAAGCTAGGGGAAATAAGGCTTTATTAAGTATAGGAAATGAGTAGGAGAAGTGAGGGATAGGAAGTAGACGAATTAAGAGGAATGGAAAGGAGGGAATATAGCAGATTTTAGGTATATGAAGTGAGGGGAGAAGAATTAAGGTAAAATAAGGTGCGATGAGGTGCAGTGATGAAATGGAAAGTAGGGAAAATAGGAGAAGCGATGAGAAATGAGGGGAAGGGAAGTAAGGTGAGTAGGAGAAGTAGGGGTTGTTAAAGAGAGGAATGTAGGAAGAGTGAGGGAGACTCAGGGAAAGTAGATGAAGTAAGGTAAATAAAGAGAGGAAAAGTGGGGGAGTGACGTGAAATTAGGGTTAAGTAAGAAGACATGAGGTGAGATGGAGCAAAGGAAATGAGGGGAAATGAAGAATGCGAAAGAAGGGAAAATGAAGGGTTGAGGTGTAGGAGAATTTCTAGAGAGAAAGTAGTGGAAATTAGAGAAAAAGCAGTAAGGGAAGTAAGAGGTGGGGAGTTAGGGGAAGGAAGAGGAGGGAATGTAGCGGAAGTGTGAAGGTATAGTAGTAGATGTAGGGAAAATGAGAAGACGAGCAGTATAGAAGGTGAGGAGAAATAATGGTAGGGGAAGTAAGAGAAGTGAGGTGAAATAAGAGTATTGGAAGTAGGTGAAGCTAGGGGAAGCAAGGCAGTAATAAGTATAGAAAATAAGTCAGTAATAAGTATAGGAAATGAGGCAGTAATAAGTATAGGAAATAAGGCGGTGATAAGTATAGGAAATGAGTAGGAGAAGTGATGGGATAGGAAGTAGATGAAATAAGAGGAATGAAAGGGAGTTGAAATAAGAGATTTTAGGTATATAACGTGAGGGGAGGAGATCTGAGGTAAAATGAGGTGCAATAAGGGAATAGGAAGTAGGGAAGGTAGGAGAAGTAAGGAAAAATTAGGGGAAGGGAAGTAAGGTGAGTAGGAGAAGTAAGGGTTAATGAAGGGCGAAGTGAAGAAAGAGTGGGGGAAAATGAGGGAAGGTAACGAAAGTGAGGGAAATGAGTAGAGCAAAAGTGATAGAAGTGAATAGAAGTGACGGAAAATTAGGGTTAAGTAAGGAAACATGAGGTGAGATGAAGCAAAGGAAATGAGGTTGAAGGTGTGAAGGTGAAGTAGTAGACGTAGAGAAAATAAGGAGATGCGTAGTATAGGAGGTGGGGGGAAGTGCTGGTAGGATTGGTAGGAGAAGTGAGGTTAATTAAGTGGATTGTACGTAGGTAAAGTTAAGAGAAATAAGGAGAGCATAAAGAAAGAGGAAGTAAGGAGAAATGCGAAGAGGAAGAGTAGAGAAAGTACGGAAGAACGTGAGTGAGGGAAATAGGGAAATTGAGACAAAGTAGAGGAAATAGTGGAATGAGAAGTAGTGATTCAAAATTATCGGAGGGAAGGTTGGGGAAATGCGGGTAGGGAAATTCAGGGGAAATGAGGGGTGATAAAGTAGGTGAAGTAACTGGAAATGAGGGAAGTCCAATTAAGGGAAGCGAAGAGAAATAATGGGAGGTGAAGCAAGGGAAAACAAGTAGAGAGGATGTAAGGAAAAAATCAGTCAGGGAACGTGGCAAAGTGGAGAAGAAGTAGGGGGAAGGAGGGACTAGAAAGTATGGACATTGATGGAGAATAAGGGGAGAAGAGGTAGGCGGAGTGAGGGGAATTCAAAGAGATAATGTGGGGGAAGGCCGTTAAAATAGAAAGAGGGGTTTTGAAGGAAATAATGGGAAATAAGATGTGCTGATGTCAGTGGAGTGAGCCAAAAAAAGACGTTGAAGTGTAGGGGAGTAAGAAGAGAGAAAATATGGAAAATAAGAGGAGAAGAAGTATAAAGGTTGAGAGGAGAAGCAGTAGCGGAAGTAATAGGAGGGAAATTAGCTGAAGTGTGAAGGTTAGGAAGATGAGGTAGGGAACGTAAGGGTGAATAAAAAAGTAAATAATACAGTGAGTGAGGGACAGTGAGAAAAATGATGGTGGATGAAGTAGCAGAATCAAGGGGAAATGAAAGGATTGAATGTAGGGAAATTGAGGAAAATCAAGGCAAACAAGGAGATGCGAAGAAGGGCAAGTGATAGGAAATGAGAGAAAGGGTGAAATGTATGTGAAATAAGGAGAAACGAAAATAGGAAAAGTAGTTGAAGTGTAGGAAAATGAGAAGAGGGGAAGCAGGGAAATAAAAACGAAATAAAGGGATGGAAATAAGTAAAAGTGATGGAAAATTATGGAAGGGAAAGCGAGGCGTAATGCGGGGAGAAGCATCTAGAGAAAGAGAGGGAACAGGAAGTAGGTAAAGTAGGGCAATATAAGGGAATGATAAGTAAGGAAAGTGATGGGAAATGAAGGAAAGTGAAGTAGGCGTTTAAGGAGGACTTATAGGGCATTTAAGGGAAGTAAGGAAAAATAAGGGTTGGTGATGTAGGGGGAGTGTGGAGAAATGGGAGAATTGGAAGTAGGAGAAGTGGGTGAAAATGAGGGGATAAGAACTAGAAAAAGTGATGGGATGTAAGGGGAGACGAGAGGATGAGAAGTAGGATGAATTGGGAAAAATTGGGGAGAAAACCCTGATGGGAAGGTAGGAGAAATAGGTGTAATGTGGATAGAGAAAGTAGGGAAATTAAGGAGAGGATAAGTAGGGAAGGGGGGCAGCTGTTAGAGTGGGGCTGGGGGAAGTAGAAGTTTGTGAATGACCCCAAAGTGACTTCCTTAATAATCTTTTATTTTCAGAACCAAGTTGATATCTATCTTCTGAAGGCTTTATTCCTAATTGAATAATTGTGATTCCCCAAGTAAAACTCCATGTCTTAAGCCATTTGTGGTGAATTTAAATTGAACTGATTATTAAGTAGAATTCCAAGTAAAATGGGATCTAAAGATATCAAAGTCAACTGGGACATTTCTTATTACAGGTATAGACGTGGCTGGCATTCAAACACATTTCTACCCCGAGGGTGGTTGGGGGTGGTTAGTGTGTGCCGCCGGCTTTCTGGCTCTGTTGCTTACTACTGGAATGCAGCTCGCTTTCGGTTTGCTACATCTTTATGCTGTTAAGCACCTCGGCGAAATGCATCTGATGGATATAGGTGAGTTATTTCAAAGAATTTTTTTAAATAGAGGTTCAAACAAATAGTTAATCAAGTTTTTCAATACCCTCCTTCCATACTTTCCCTCCTCTACTCTCCCAATATTGCCCTACTTCCCCTCTTCTTCACTACTTTCCCTCTCCCCCCTACTACCCCTCTCCACTCCTACTATCCCTCCATACACTTCAACCTTTCCTTTCCCTCCCTTCTCCAACATCTTTAACTACTTTCCCCTCTCCTCACTTCCCCTAGTTCCACCAAAATTCTTCTCACTTCTCCTAGTTCCCCTCCTATTACTTCCCATACTTCCCTTTCCCAGAGTTCCACCACCTCTACTATTTCTCCTACTTCCTCTACCCTCATTTCCCTAAAAATTTGACACAGTAGACAACATGCGCCTAAGAAAGTGGATTGATTTTAAATCTCCCCTCTCCTTTGAGCTCTCATTCTTCTTCTTCTCATCGTATGCTAGCCAGTCCTATCCGAATCTATGTCATCAATTTCTCCCCACACTCTCCAACCCCTCTCCGACTTGCCCCTATTTCCCTTCCCCTATTACCCCTCCCTTACTTCCATTTCTCTACACTCCCACCTCAAACGGAACAATCCTATCCCACCTTTAGTTCTCCTACTCCCCATCCTCCTACTTCCCCTCCCTTCACCGATAATGAACGGACGGAGAACCGACTATTGGTTGAAAATTTCTGTTATAGGTAAAAATGGAACTATTTGTTCAAATATTCGTATTCTTGGTCGAAAATTAATCTTCTGAGTTAAAAATTTATATTTTTGGTTGAAAATTCATTTCTTAGGTTAGAAATTTAAATATTTTGTTGAAATTCATTTTTCCAGTCGCTGAAAATTATTTTTTTTACCTTAAA
The DNA here is from genome assembly GCA_011634705.1 of Andricus grossulariae. Lineage (NCBI taxonomy): Eukaryota > Metazoa > Arthropoda > Insecta > Hymenoptera > Cynipidae > Andricus > Andricus grossulariae. Next base: position 6,063 of record JAABKJ010010046.1, read on the forward strand.
ACTATTCATTTTTGGTTAATTCATCTTTTTTTAGTTGAAAAATGAACTATTTGTTTGAATATTCGTATTTTTTGGTCGAAAATTAATATTTTTGGTTAAAAATTTATGTTTTTGGTTACAAATTTATTTCTTTGGCTGAAAATTGAAGGATTTTTTTGAAGACTTGATTTTCTAATAGCTGAAAATTAACTTTTTAGCTTAAAATTTAACCTATCCATTTTTGGTTAATTCATCTTTTTTAGTTGAAAAATGAACTATTTGTTTGAATATTCGTATTTTTTAGTCGAAAATTAATATTCTTGGTGAAAAATTCATCTTTTTGGTTATAAATTTATTCCTCTGGCGGAAAATTGAAATACTTTGTTAAAAATTTTATTTTTTAGTAGCTGAAAATTAATTTTTAGCTTAAAATTTAACCTGTCTATTTTTTGTTGAAAATGTATTTCTTCAGTTGAAAGTCTAACTATTTTGTGAAAAATCTTTTCAAGTTGAGAATTCAACTATTTGGCTGAAAATTCATGTATTTTGTTGAAAATTCGTTATTTTTGGTAAAAATTCTACTCGTTAGGTGAGAAATCATCTTGTTGCTAGAAAACTAACTTATTTCGTGGAAAATTCACCTATTTTGTTGAAAATTGATTTCTTAATAGTTGAAACTTAATTTTTTCAACTAAAAATTAAACCTATCAATTTTTGTTGTTGAAAATTGATCTTTTTAGCCTGAAATTAAACGATTTGTTCGAAAACTCGCATATTTTTGTCGAAAATTAATCATCTTGGTTCAAAATTCATCTTTGTATTTTTAAATTTATTTCTGTGGCTGAAAATTGAAATATTTGGTTGAAAATTCGATTTTTTAATAACTGAAAATTAATTTTTTTAATTTAAAATTTCCCCTATCCATTTTTTGTTGAAAATTTATTTCTTAGGCTAAAAATTCAAATATTTTGTTGAAAATTAATTTTTTTAGTGGCTGGAAATTATTTTGTTTACCTTAAAACTATTCATTTTTGGTTAGTTCATCTTTTTTATCTGAAAAATGAACGATTTGTTTGAATATTCGTATTTTTTGGTCGAAAATTAATATTTTTGGTTAAAAATTTATCTTTTTGGTTACAAATTTATTTCTTTGACTGAAAATTAAAGGATTTTTTTGAAAATTTGATTTTTTAATAGCTGAAAATTAACTTTTTAGCTTAAAATTTAACCTATCTATTTTTGGTTAATTCATCTTTTTTAGTTGAAAAATTAACTATTTGTTTGCATATTCGTATCTTTTAGTCGAAAATTAATATTCTTGGTTGAAAATTCATCTGTTTGGTTGAAAATTCACTTCTTTGGCTGAAAACTGAAATATTTGGTTAAAAATTCGATTTTTTAATAGCTGAAAATTAATTTTTTAGCTTGAAATTTAACCTAACCATTTTTTGTTGAAGATTTATTTCCTTAGTTGAAAGTGTAACTATTTTGTTGAAAATCTTTTCGATTTGAAAATCCAACTATTTTGCCGAAAATTCATGTATTTCGTTGAAAATTCGTCATTTTTGGTAAAAAATCTTGTCGTTGGTTGAAAAATCATCTTTTTGGTAGAAAATTTACTTTTTTGGTAAAAAATTTAACTATTTTGTTGAAAATTGATTTTCTAATGGTTGATAATTAATTTTTTCAACATTAAATTTAACCTACCCTTTTTTGTTGAAAATTTATATTTTTAGCCTAAAATTAAACGATTTGTTCAAAAACTCGTATATTTTTGTCGAAAATTAATCATCTTGGTTCAAAATTCATTTTTTTAGTTGCAAATTTATTTCTGTGGCTGAAAATTAAAATATTTTGTTGAAAATTCGATTTTTTAACAGCTGAAAATTGATTTTTTAACTTAGAATTCAACCTATCCATTTTTTGTTGAAAATACATTTCTTTGGTTGAAAGTGTAACTATTTTGTTAAAAATCTTTTTCAATTGAAAATCTAACTATTTGGCTGAAAATTCATGTCTTTTGTTGAAAATTCGTCATTTTTGGTAAAAATTCTACTCATTGATTGAAAAATCATCTTGTTGGTAGAAAACTAACTTTTTTCGTAAAAAATTTAACTATTTTGTTGAAAATTAATTTTTTCAACTTGAAATTTCACCTATCCATTTTTGGTTGAAAACAAATATTTTTCAGCCTGAAATTGAAATATTTGTTTGAAAACTGGTATATTTTTCGTGAAAATTAATCATCTTGGTTTCAAATTCATCTCTTTATTTGAAAATTAATTTCTTTGGCTGTAAATTTGAAATTTTGTTGAAATTTTGTTTTTTTAATGGCTGAAAATTAATTTTTTTATTTCAAAATTCAACCTATCCATTTTTGTTTCAAGATTGATTTTTTCAATTGAAAATGAACAATTTGTTTGAAAATATTTGTATTTTATTGAAATTACGTCTTTTTCGTAGAAAATTAATCTTCTTGATCAAAAATGCATATATTTGATTGAAAATTCATTTCCTTGTTTAAAAGTGTAACTGTATTGTTAAAATGTGTTGATATTGGTTCAGAATTAATGTTCTCACTCAAAATGTAACTTTATATTTTATTTTTGGTTGAAAATTTATGTATTTTCTTTTTAAATTCGTCTTGTTTAGCAGTAAATTATTCTCGTTGGTTTAGAAATAATTTTTATGGTAGAAGAAGGATTTCTTTGATTGAAAATATAATAATTTTGTTTAAAATAAGTTTTTTTATCGAAAAATTAATTTTTTAATCTGAACATTTAGTTATGAAAATATATCTTTAAACGTTTCTTTTTTATTGTTTAGAAACAATATGATATCGTAAGCCGTGCGAAGAACCACTTCGATAAAAATCAAAGCTCCTCAGGCTGATGGATTTATTTAAGTAGCTTACATTCTACCTGCATAAAGTGCCCATTTGCTTCTTCCTTCAAAAATAAATATCTTTATGCAAGTATAAAATAGTGTACCTCAATCTTCTGGGTAAAAAAATCATCTTTTTGACGGAATATTCAACTATTTAGTTGTAAATTAGTTTTTTAATTGTTATAAATTAAAATATTAATCTTTTGGTTTCACTATTCATCCCTATTGTTTTGTCAATTACAAAACATTCAGAAAATATTACTAACCTTACTAAGAAAATTTTCTACTGTTTGAAAAAATTAGGCAATTCTTGTCCTGAAGTTAAAAAATAGTTTTATCAAAAAATTAAAAAATCAAGATTGTTCAGTTGAAAAAGAAAAAAAATCGAACCAAAATATCATTGGAGGGGAAAAATAATGTTTAATATGAAATCAAAATTTTAAATATCTATTTATTTTTTAAGTTCATTTGTTTTTATAGTTATATAAATGTTTATGCTGGGATTCTTGAGAAATTCAAAAAAATGTTTGAAAATTTCACATATGTCGTAAAACTATCTATGTAATTTTTAAGAAAGTTTTTTCATTTTACAGCATTTCACAAAACTTCAGGAAAAATTAAATATCTTGTAATCAAACTTATTTGCAGTATTCCTGGAATTTTTTAAAATCTTTAAAAATAAACAAGTTTACAAAAAAAATCTAGATTCTTTTTTGACAATTCTGGAAATGATTGATATTTTTGTAAATAATCTCCAGAAAATAAAAGATTATTTTCTACATGAAATTTTTGTTAGATTTTGTATTCTTGCTCATTAAAGAATATTGCTTTAAAATCTTCTGCATTTTTTCTTGAAATTTTAGAAAATAGTTTCAAATGTTTAGATTTATTTCAATTGTCTTTTAGAATTAATTTTTTAAAATAAGAAATGATTTGAAATTGTCTGAGTAATCTAAATAATATTTTGTTATTCTCTTTGAATCGTTCAAAATTCTTAACATTTTTATCGAATTTCGAGTAAATTGTATATTAAAAACTAAATGATGTAAAGACTTCGTTATGTATACCAGTTTTATTTAAAAATTGATTTCAAAGACGGTATTAAATTTCCCTTTTATTAATTATTTTCATGTTATACGTTACAAATTTTACAAGTATTTTTAAACTAATTTTCAAATTGTTTAAACAATTATTATGTGTTAGAAACAATTTCTTTCTCCTGTAAATCGTGAACGGTTTCTTTATTCTAGATAAATGATACAGTTGATGAATTTTAAGAATAATGTTTGTTATTTGAGATATTTAATAATAACCTAAACAATTTTAATTTCTTTAACAATTGTTCCCCTGTTAATCGTAAAAAGTTTTTTTCTGGAGTTCATGACACAATTAACAAATGTTTAAAGTAATGTTTTTTAGGAGATTTCGCAACAGTGTCAACAATTTTCATTCTGTCTAAACAATTTTTTCATCATGTAAATCATGAAATTAATTATTTTCTGAAACTAATTCCGCATGTAATGAATGCTCAAAGTAATTTTTTCTAAGAAAGATAGTCTAGAATTATTTGAACAATTAATATCACTTTCTGCTTTTGATAAGAAAAATGGAAAGAATTTTGGCTTAAAAAATGATTATTGTTTAAACAATTAGGGTATACGTTTCTAGATATATAATACAAAATATAATAAAACTGTCTTCAACCATTCACCATCAATTTTCACCATTAATTTCATCAATTATTAATTTTTCAAGAAGAATAAACATTGTTTAAAACAAATAAAATTTTTTTTAAATGAATAATACTGTCTTTAACATCAAATACTACTTTTAGCATTCACTAACTGCGTAAAATTGTTTGAATGATTATCAAATATCCTAAACAAGAAATATTCTTGTAATTCATCAAATGGTTTCAAGGCGAAAAAACTTTGTTTAATCAATTTTAAATTAGTTAGAAAATACTCTGAAACTTGTCACCTATCGAATAAAAACAATTGATTCAGAAACAAATTTCTAAATACCATATTTTTCATGAATTTTATATTAAACTGCTATTTTGCATTTTTTGGGGCATTTTCGGGCACACTACAAGGGGTTTTGGTGGGGGGGGGGGGGTATCAATATTAAAAGTT
>JAABKJ010010047.1:0-11062 GCA_011634705.1 Andricus grossulariae
TTGTTGAAATTTCATCTTTTTATGTTGAACGTTTAACTTTTTTTTAAATTCGTCATTTTGGTTTTCAAATTTATCTTTCATGTTAGAAAAGTCAAAAAAGGATAAATTTCTAATAAAAAAAAAAGAATAGTTAAATGTTCAGTTATAAAGAATTAATTTCAAAAGAAAAAAAAATAATTTTCAACCAAAAATATATTAATTTTCCACTAAATAGTTTAAACCCTGATCAAAACAGATTAGTTTCCAAGTAAGAATGGAATAGTTAACTTTTCACTCGAAAAAAATTATCGAGGAACCAAACAAAATATTAATATGAATATTGTCAACCAAACAGCTACATTTTTCAACAAAATTGTTAATTTTTATACAAAATTAATATTTTTCAACAAAATACATCAATTTCTAACCAAACATATTTTCAACCAAGTAGATTAATTTTTTACTAAAAAGACAAACTTATTACTAAATACATACATTATCCACAAAATAGTCTAATTTTTCTTGCAAGAAGATGAATTTAAAAAAAAGAACTTTCTATTTTTTTTCTAAAAAATGCAATTGAATTTCCAGACAAAAAAGACAACATTTTCAACTAAAAAATATAAAATTTGAAAGGAAAAATGGAATAGTTCAACTTACAGTTGAAAGAATTCATTTTTAACAAAAGGACGCAATTTTCAACCAAATAGATAAATCTTCAACCAAAAATTGAATTAAACAAAGGATTAACTTCTAACCAAGTAGCTGAATAAAAAAAAAATTAATTCGCACCGAAAAATGTAATGGTCGATATTTTAACAAATAATTTGTTTATTTAAAATCAAAAACAGATTAATTTAAACAAAAAGACCAATTTTAAACACGAAAATAAGAATTTTTCACAAAAAAGTTCATCATTATACGAATAGTTGAATTTCTACCAAAACAATTGAATTTTTAATAATTAAAACTTAACTTTATAACAAAATTGTTAAATTTTCAAGAAAATAGTTAAATATTGATCTTGAAACTGGATTTTTATTAATAATAAAACGGTACATTTCTTATAAAAAATGAAACAATTAAATATTCAATTAAAATAATTACTTTTAAAAAAAAATAAAAAAATGAATTCTCAAAAAAATAAATCAATTTTCAATTAAAGAGAGGAATATATATTTTTAAATTTATTTTTAATAACCTATTTCAACTTTCAAACAATTAGTGGCATTTACAACCGAAAAATATGAAATATAAATAAAAAATTTAATATTAGATGTTTCACTCAGAATTTTAACGAATTATATTTTCAACCAAAAAGAATTTTTTACTAAAAAGACGATTTTTTGTTACAAAATACATGCATTTTCAATTTAAAAAATTAATTTTCACCAATAAAACGAATTTGCAACAAAATAGTTTAATTTTTCCTTCAAGAATATAAATATTCAACCAACAAAATTAACTTTCTTTTTTTTTTTCTTCTAAAACTTGTATTTAAATTTTCATCCAAAAAAGAAAAAATTGTAAAATACAAAATTTGAAATTTGAAAAGAAAAATGGAATAGTTAATTTTTCAGTTGAAATAGTTAATTTTTCAGTTAAAATAATTAATTTTCAATTAACAAAGATAAATTCCCAACAAAAATGGTAATAGTTGATATTTCAACCTAAAAAAGTTTTTTATTTCAAATAAAAAGAGTAAGATTCAACGAAAAAATACGAATTCTCAACAAAATAGTTAAATACTCAACCAAAATAGATTATTTTTCAATCAAACATTCACACCTTTAAGCAAAAAGATTAAATTTATATAAAAAAAAATTAACCAAATAGTTATATTTTCTTCCAAAAAGATTAATTTTCTAGTAAAAAAAATTAATTTTCAACAAAATAATTGAATTTTCAACTAAACAAGATTAACCTTCAGTCAAGAAGATAATTTTTCAAACAAAAGAGACGAATCTTCAATCAAAAAAAAAAAAAAATTTTAATTTCAACCCAAAAATGTTTTAATTTTAAGTCAAAAATAAATGAATTCAAGGAAAGAAAACGAAATTTTCGACTAAAAAAGATAATTTTTCAATTAAAAATACAATAATTAAATGTTTAGTGAAAAAGAATAAATAAAAAAAAAAGAATATCCAATCAAAAATAGATTAATTTTCAACAAAATAGTTTAATTAAACCTCGACCAAAACAAATTAATTTTTTAATGAAAATTGAATAGTCAAATTTTCAGTCAAAAAGAATTATTAATTAACCAAACTGAAAAACAATTTTTCAATCAAAACAGATTAAATTTCAACCATAGAGATCAAAAATAAAATAGTTGAATCCTCAACTAGCATTAATTAATTTTTAACTAATCAGCTACATTTTTAAACAAACATATTAATTTTCTCTACAAAATAAAGATTTTGATAGATTTTGATAAAAAAAATTATATTTTCAATCAAGAAGATTCATTTTTCACTACAAAGACGAATTTATTACTAAATGCATGTATTTTCCACAAAATAGTTGAATTTTTAACTTTCAACTAAAAATGGGACACTTTAATTTTCAATTAAAAAAATTAATTTTTAACAATAAAAACGATTTTTCAACAAAATAGTTTGATTGTTCATCCAAAAAGATGAATCTTCAACCAAAAATATTAACTTCTATTTTTTGCTAAAAAAAATGCATTAGAATTTTCATCCAAAAAAGATACAATTTTTAATAAAAAATATAAAATTTGAAAACAAAAATGGAATAGTTAAATACTTAGTTGAAAGGATGAATTTTCAACAAAAAGGCGGAATTTTAAACACGAAAATAAGAATTTTCAACAAAATAGTTCATCACTGTACAAAAGTTGAATTTTTATAAAAATAATTGAACTTTTAATAAAAAAACATGACTTTATAATAAAATTATTAAATTTTTAACAAAGAAACGAATTTTTTTACAAGTTGGTAAATTTTTTAATTAATTAATAATAGGTAAATTTATAAATAGGTAAATTTTTAATTAAAAAGATGAATATTTAAAAAAAATTAATTTTCAAGAACCTAGTTCAACTTTTAAACAATTAGTGGAATTTACAATCAAAAACTATGAAATATAATTAAAAAATGTAATAGTTGATGTTTCATATAGACATGATTTTTATTTGAATTAATAATGGCTTAAGTCATTCACACATTTTTGGTTTAAAATTCGTAATTTTTAGTTGAAAATTCAATTGCTTGCTTAAAAATTTACGTTTTCTTTTTAATTCGTTTTGTTTGGTAGAAAATTAATCTTCTCGGTTAAACCTTTGTTTTAAAATTCAATTATTTTGTTAAAAATTAATCCACTTTGTAGAAAATTTAATTATTTTACTTTTATTTTTACTTTTTGGTTGAAAATTTAAATATCTTGTTAGAAAATTCACCTATTTTGTTGACAATAACTTTTTTTAGTTTAAGATAAACAATTCCTGTAAAAGGAATGCTTCTTCATTGAAAAGTTAACTGTTTTGTTGAATGTTCGTATATTTGGATGAAGATTTTACTACTTTGTTGAAAATTCCTCTTCTTGAATGAAAATTGAAATAAAAAATATAAATTTTGAATAAAAATTAACTTTTCGTTGAAAATTCAACTATTTGGTTTAAAATTCATCTTCATTGGTTGAAAATTCATCTATTTGGATGAGTACTCAACTGTTTTGTTAAAAATTCTTTTTTTTTCGGTTAACTCAGTTACTTGAAAATTCGTTTTTTAGTAGAAAATTGATCTATCTTGGTAGAAAAGTCATCTATCTTGAATAAAAATTAAATTTTTTGTTGAAAATTCAACTATTCGATAGAAAATTCGTATATTTTTTTGATATTTCATCTTATTGCTTGAAGATTTTATTTTTGGTTAAAAATTGGTTTTTTTTTGTCAACTTTAAGTGGTTGAAAATTAGTTTTTTTTTAAATATAATTTTTTAAACTGAAAATTTGACGATTCCATTCTTGGTTCAAAAAATATATTTATCAGTTGAAAATTCATCTATTTTGTTGAAGATTCTTCTTTTTGGTTAAAAATCCTGTTTTTCGTTTAACTCAATTAGTTGGAAATTCGTCTCTTAGTAGAAAATGTATCTATCTTGATAGAAAAGAATTAATTTTTACCAATAAAAACGAATTTTCACAAAATAGTTTAATTTTTCCTCCAAGAAGATACATTTTCAACAAACAAAGTTAACTTTTTTTTTTTCTTCTAAAAATTGCATTTGAATTTTCATTCAAAAAACAAAAAATTGTTAAGCAAAAGATTTGAAATTTGAAAAGAAAAATGAAGCAGTTAATTTTTCAGTTAAAATAATTACTTTTCAATTATAAAAGATGAATTCTCAACAAAAATTGTAATAGTTAATATTTCAGCCAAAAAAAGATTTTAATTTGAAATAAAAACAGTAAGATTCAACGAAAAAATGCGAATTCTCAACCAAAATAAATTAAATCCTCAACCAAAACAGATTATTTTTTAATCAAAAATTTACATCTTTAAGCAAAAAGATTAATTTTCTGTTAAAAAAAAATAACCAAGTAGTTATATTTTCTCCCAAGAAAATTAATTCTCTACTAAAAAAAACAAATTTGAAAAAAAAAAAAATGGAATCTTCAACTAAAAAAGATTAATTTTCAGTCAAGAAGATAATTTTTCAAATAAAAAATACGGTCTTTTGTGGTTGAATTCAACTGGTTGGATATTATTATTATTGTTTTGTAATATAATGTTTAAACTGAAAATTTGACGATTCCATATTCGGTTCAAAACATATATTTTTCAGTTGAAAATTCATGTTTGGTTGAAGACTCAAATATTTTGTTAAAAATTCTTTTTTTTCAACTCAATTGGAAATTTGTCTTCTAGTAGAAAATTTATCTATCATGTTAAAAAGTCTTTATTTCTTGAGTGAAAATGAACCTTTTGGTTAAAAATTTCATCTTTTCGGGTTGAAAATACAACTATTTTGATAAAGTCATTTTTCGTTGAAAATTGAACTGTTTTCTTAAAAAATCGTCCTTTTGGATAGAAAATTCATATTTCTAGGTTGAAAATGAACTTTTGTGTTAAAAAAATTAGTCGTTTAAATAACTCGTCTTTTGGCTTAAAAATTGAACTATTCTTTCAAAAATTCCAGTATTTTTTTTTAAAGTCAATGTCAATTTCCAAATTAAAATAAGCCCAGCTTTTTTTCTGTAAGGGTTAATTTATGGATATTCCATCCACCACATGCGCTCAGGCCTCAAGAATCGTAAAATATTTTTCAGAATAAAAAAAAAAGTGACCAGTGTCCTGCGGGTCGGGTCGGTCATTGTCAATCAAAAAAAATGGTTATTTCCGCAGTTTCCCTAAATTTTTTTCTTTTAGGATTCAGATAAAAAAATTCGTAAATTACCTCGAAAGACACACATGTTTCCCATTTTCCTCGACGTCCACATGAAGACTTGAGGATGAAGAATTTTAAAATTGAACCCAAGGATTCTGAGCCTTGACAGTTTTGAAAGATCGATTTATGAGGGTAGATTTTTTTCTACATTTTTTTCTATTGACAACTTCATTCTTAATAGTAAGCGTGTCGAAATACATTTGCACGTGTGAAATTTCAAGGAAAGACGATATTCAAAGATTGAATTTTGCACAATACCCATTATACATTTTTTTTCTATTCTTGAAGGCTTTTAATCGCTTAAATTGATCAAGTTTTTTTTTTTAAACTAGAAATGTTGTGCGATATGCGCGCACTAATTACCCTTTCTTTAAAAAAAAGCGGTTTATTTTTCAACATGTTGTTATGGATTTTAGAGAAAATTTTATATGATTCGAGAAAAAATTTAATATCAATGATAAAATTGGTTCATTTACACACAAGTCTGTGAAATTGTTATTAAAATACATTTTGAAGGTATTTCCGGGTGATCTATTCAACAAAGTAGAATTTCATTCGACTATTTGATTCCAATTTTCGACGTTTTTCTGAACATATTTTTTCACATAAATGTATTAAATTATTTCATTTTTATATCAAAATTTTCTTTTTAAAGTTAATGAGTAATAAAAATATAACATTAGCACAAGTAAATTTATTGTTAAATAACAGTGAAAACGGTATTTTTGAAATAAATGAAAAATAACCATTTTTCTATATTTTTATTGCATTATTTAGAATTTTACATTCAAATAATAATTTTACAAACGGTCAATTTTTCCTAGCTATATTAAAAACGATTAAAAATAATATGAAAAAGTTTCACTTAAAAACTTGAAAATTCTGAATTTAGAGGGTGCTTTTTATATAAGTTTTTAAGATTTTAGTTATTCGTAAATAGCAACTGAAAAACTTTTTTCGGTTTAAAGTTCAACTAATCATTTGAAAATGGAACTACTTAGTTAAAAATACATTTTTTTGTCGATGATTCATCATTTGAGTTGAAACATATTTTTTATTTGTTTAAAATTTAATATTTGGTTGTATATGTTTGGATGAAAGTTTCAACAAAATATAGAAATTTGGCTCGAAATTTGGTCTTTTCTGGTATAGAATATTGGTAAACGTTTATATTTTTGGGTTGAAGATTCAGCTGGTTTAATGAACATTTATCATTTCAGGTAGAAAATTCAATTATTTTGATAGAAAATGCAACTTTTGGGTTAAAAATTAACTTTTTTGTGGAAAATTCATATTTTTGGATTGGTGATTCAAATGGTTTAATGACAATTCGTAATTTTGGATTGAAGATTTAATTATTTTGATATAAAATTCAACTTTTTAGTAAAACTTAACTTTTTTGTTCAAAATACATATTTTTGGGTTAAAGATTTAACTGTTTTGTTAAAAATGTGTAATTTCAGGCTGAAGATTCAACTATTGTGGTAGAAAATTCAACTGTTTAGTTGCAAATGAACTTCTTTGTTAAAAATTCATATTTTTGGGTTGAAGATTTAACTAGTTTAATGAAAATTCGTCATTTTGGGTTGAAGATTTAACTAGTTTAATGAAAATTCGTCATTTTGGTTTGAAGATTTAACTTTTTTGACAGAAAATTCAACTTTTTGGTTAAAAATGAATTTTTTGTTCAAAATTATTCATATTTTTGGATTGAAGATTCAACTGTTTTGTTAGAAAGTCGTCATTCTGGTTTGATGATTCAACTATATTGAAAGAAGATTCAACTTTTGGGTTAAAAATTAACTTTTTTGTTGAAAATTCATATTTTTGGATTGGTGATTTAAATGGTTTAATGACAATTCGTAATTTTGGATTGAAGATTTAATTATTTCTATATGAAATTCAACTTTTTAGTAAAACTTGACTTTTTTGTTCAGAATACATATTTTTGGGTTAAAGATTTAACTGTTTTCTTGAAAGTTCATCATTTCTGGTTGAAAATTAACTTTTCAAGCTGAAAATTTAACTGTTTCATTTTTTTTTAAATTAGTGCCTTATAGTTGAAAATTCATACTTTTGGGTTGAATATTCAACTGTTTTGTTGAAAATTCGTCATTTCAGCCTGAAAATTAAATTTTTGAGCTGAAAATTTAATTATTCCATTATTGGTAAAAATTAATCTTTTATATTTGAAAATTCATGTATTTTGCTTATTATTTGTCTTTTTTTGTAGAAAATTAATTGTCTTGGTTCAAAATTAATATTCCAACTTACCAGAAGAAATTAAGAACATTAATTTTTTTCTTGGTTGAAGATTCATCATTTTAGTTGAAAATTCATTTCCTTGGTTGAAAATTGAAGTATTTTATTGAATATTGGACATTTTTTTTTGGGTTAAAAACATATTTTTTAAATTGAAAATTCAACTATTCCACTTTTGGTTGAAAATTGAGCTGTTTTTTTTTTAATTCGATATTTCTGGTAGAAAATTAAATTTTTGAGCTGAAAATCTAACTATTCCATTTTTGATTTAAAATTAATCTTTCGTTTTTGAAAATTCACTTTTTTGTTGAAAAGTTGATAGTTCATGTGTATTATTACAAATTAATCTTTTATGATAGGAAATTATTGTTTTTGGTTAAAAAATCATTTCTTTGGTTGAAAATTAGTTGTTTTTTTTTATTGAAAATTAATTTTTGCACTGAAAATTCATTTGTTATGTTGAAAATTTTCCTCAAAATTTAAAATTTGGTTGAAACTTTATTTATTTTATTAATAAGAAATCTTTTTAAAAAAATTAATTTTTTTGGTCGAGAATGCATTTCTTTGGTTGAAAATTTAACTATTAGGTTGAAAATTCCTTTCAAAATTCAAAAATGGGTTGAGAGTTTATGTATTTTATTCAAAATTAATCTTTTGTTAGAAAATCATTTTTTGTGACTAAAAAAATTTCTTTGCTTGAAATTTAGTTTTTAAAAATTAAAAATTAATTTTTTCACTGAATTTAACTAATTCATTGTTTGTCGAAAATTTGTTTATATATATTTAATCTTCTTGGTTGAAAGTTTATGTTTTTGGTTAAAAATGTTACTATTTTGTTGAAAATAAATATTTTTGACTAAAAATGTAGCTATTACTATTAGCTACAAATACTTTTCAGCCAAATAGTTTAATTTTTTAATAAAGAGATAAATGTTTCAAGAAAAATGTAATAGTTACATTTTCATTTAAAAAATAAATATTTAACCAACAATCAATGATTTTTAACATAATAGTTAAACTTTAACCAAAGAGATAAATTTTCAACTAACATGTGATGAATCTTCAAATAGATAATTTAAATTGAAAGTTGAAAAATCAATTTTCAACCAAAAAACCATTCTTTTTCAGCGTAATAGTTAAATTTTCAAAAAGAGAGATGAATTTAAAAAAAAATTAAGCATCTTCAAAAAAAAATGACATTTAAAAAAAATGGTGAAATTTGATACAAAGCAGATAAACTTTCGACCAGAAGAGATGAATTCTGGGCGAAAAATGTAATAGTTAAATCTTCAACCAAAAATACGAACAACAAACAAAACAGTTAACTTTTAAATCAAAAAGCGTACTTTTCATCACAATTGTTTATTTTAAACTAAAAAAGTTAATTGACAACGCAATAGTTGAATTTTCCAACAAAATAGTTACATTTTCAACCCAAAAAGTAAAAATAAAGGTAAAATAGTTAAATTTTCTATAAAGTAGATTAATTTTTCACAAAATAATTGAACTTTCAGAAAAAAAATTTTAACCGAGAAGATTAATTGTTTACCAAACAGTAAGAATTGTGAAAGAAAAACATAAAATTTGTATCAAGTAGTTGAATTTTCAACTAAAAATGGTGGATTTTCATCCAAACAGTTGAAGTTGTAACTAAAAAAGATAAATTTTTTTAACCAAAATTGTGTGAATAACTTAAGCTGCTTTTTATTTAAATAAAAATCATTTCTGGGTGAAACATCAACTATTACATTTTTAATTTATATTTCATATTTTTTTGTTGTGAATTCCACTAAGTGTTTAAAAGTTGAACTAGGTTGTTAAAAATTAATTTTTTTCGTTGAAAACTAATTCTTTTAATTGTAAATTAAACTGTTACATTTTTTATAACAAATTTATCGTTTTATTAGTAATAAAAATTCAGTTTCTTAGAACAATATTTAATCATTGTGTTAAAAATTTAACAATTCTGTTATAAAGTCATGTTTTTTTATTGAAAATACAATTATTTTTGAAGAAATTCAACTATTTGTATAATGATGAACTTTTGTGTTCAAAATTCTTATTTTCGGGTGTAAAATTTGTCTTTTTGGTTAAATACACCCTTTTTTATTTCGAATAAACAAATTATTTGTTAAAATATCAACTATTACATTTTTCAGTAAGAATTTATCTTTTTTGGTCGAAAATTCAACTACTTGGTTGAAAGTTGAACTCCTTTTTTCAATTCATTTTTTGGTTGAAGATTCATCTATTTGGGTGAAAATTCCGTCTTTTCAAATTTTATATTGTTTATTTGAAAATTTTATCTTTCTTGGATGAAAATTTGAATGCATTTTTTTAGAAAAAAATAGAACGTTAATATTTTTGGTTGAAAATTCATCTTGTACGAAAAATTAAACTATTTTGTTGAAAAATTGTTTTTATTGTTAAAAATTAATTTTTTTAAATTGGGAATCAAACTGTCTCATTTTTAGTTGTAAATTGATCTTTTTCAGTTAAAAATTCAACTATTTCGTGGAAAATACATGCATTTTGTAAAAAATTCGTCTTTTTAGTGAAAAATTAATCTTCTTAGTTGAAAATATAACTGTTTGGTTGAAAATTGATGTATTTTGTTCAAAAATCTTTATTTTGTATAGAAAGTTAATATTTTTGTTCAAAAATGTAGCTGATTAGTTGCAAATTAATATATTTTAGTTGGGCATTCATCTATTTTTTATCTCTATGGTCGAAATTCAAACTGTTTTATTGAAAATTTGTTTTTCAGTTTGGTTCATTAATAATTCTTTTTGACTGAAAAGTTGACTATTCAATTATTATTTAAAAATTAATTTGTTTTGGTCGAGGTTTAAACTATTTTTCTGAAAATTAATCTATTTTTAATTGAAAATTTTTGCTTACTTTTTTTTCTTTTTTTTTATCATTCTTTTTAACTAAAAATTAATTATTCTATTTTTTATAGAAAAAAAAATCTTTTTTAGTTGAAAATTTCGTCTTCTTTAGTTGAATTCAATTATTTTTTACTCAAAATTAAAACATGTTTTGGTTGAAATTTCAAATTTATTTTTTTGGTTGAAGACTCGTCTTTTTTTCTGAAATATTATCTTCTGGACTGAAAATTAATATTTTTTTAGTTGAAGATTCAATTTTTTTTTTTAAATTCGTTTTTTTTAGTAGAAAATTAATCTTCTTGGGAGAAAATATAACTATTTGGTCAATTTTTTTTATAGAAATTTAATCTTTTTGCTTAGAGGTATAAATTTTTGATTGAAAAATAATCTATTTTGGCTGAGTATTTAACTGTTTTGCTGAGAATCCGTATTTTTTCGTTGAATCTCACTGTTTTTATTTGAAATAAAAAACTTTTTTAGGTTGAAATATGACTATTACAATTTTTATTGAGAATTTA
>JAABKJ010010048.1:0-11061 GCA_011634705.1 Andricus grossulariae
TTTTTAAGAGTTTCGAAAGGTTTCAAGAAAATAAAAAAGTTTTTCTTTAAAGATACCTGAGAAAATTGAAATGATTGTTTATTTTGAAAAATTAATTTTAAGATAAAATTGAAAATCATTTTAAAATATACATAACGAAACAAAATAAATTATTTTCTAGCTTAAAAAAATATATATATAAAGTTTTATAATTTAGTTCAATTAAGCGTTAATTTCAATTTTCAATAATCATTATAAATTTAAATAAAAATAAAATTCAATTGACAGTGAAAAAACAGGTTCTATGTTGAAACTATTTTTGCCAAAAAAACAATTATTTTAGTATGTTATATAAGTTTTAACGCATTATAAGCTTCAATTAACTTACATTAACATAAAAATAAACTTGAAATAAACTTTTATCAATTTATACATGAAATATTGACTATATAAACAATTCTAACCTAAAAGTTAGGTTAGAATTTGTATTTCATTTCTGAACGTATATAATTCATATTCTTTGCATATTTTAAATGCATTTTTTTGCTATATGCAATTATTAAAGTTTATCATAGCCTATACTGTGTTGAAACTTACATGATATAGTAAAATAATTATTTTCTTGGTAAAAGTAGTTTTAACAAGAAATGTGTTTTTTCACTGAATTCGATGAAATATCCATTTGCAACACTTAGTTTTTGATAAATCTTTATTTTTTTATTCACTTATTATTTTAAACCAGTAAAAACATTGGTAAAATTGTTTTTAAGAACAAATTAAAATGCAACTTGAAAATGCTACTTGGTTTCGCCTAGCGTACTAAAGACTTCAGATCCCAATATTTTTATAAATTAGATCACTCAGACAAATAACATTGCTTTCCAAGTCGGGTTTTGATAATAAAATGCTACATTTTTTTTGAAAAATCAGCCAAAAATTTGCATGATTTGAGTAAAAAGAGTTTACGTCCGAGTTGCCCCCCCCCCCTCCCCAGTAAAAAAAGTTGAATAGCTATAACGTGAAAACGAATTCAGGTTAGGCTCTATTAGGCCAAGTTAATTTTATGAAATGAAGGAAAATTATAAGTTTTCCAGGGTAGCAATGAGTATAATTATGAAAAATAAAGTTGCCCAAGTACATTCGTGCGGTTAGGGCAAGCGATATCAACTATTTAACTAAACGGAGTGATATTAACCAAACTTTAACTCCAATTCGGCAATACACATTTGACAGACTCAATTCTGCAAGGTACAGGGCGATGGACGCGGTGGGTAACTGGTGACTTCATTGCTGACAGTTGGTAACCCATCGCCCTGAACCTTCCAGAATTGAGGGCCGATTCCACCAACCGTGATTAAATTTTAATCCTTGATTAACCTTATTTAATCAGTACACTGCGTTCCACCATCTTTTAATCCGGGATTAAAGTAGTCTAATCGCTGTTTAACTTAATCGGCCCTTTTTGGCCGGTTAGCGACTTAACCAGCGATTAACGAGGCTCAACGTAACCTCAAAGTTTAGTCAGAGTGTAGTGCGACAGTATATATGGCTCGAAATAAAATATGTTCGCAAAATATTATTTTTCCTTTTTTTTCGCTTTAGAAAACACCGCTTCAGTTAATTAATTTTATGAATGTTATTTTGGAGACGCTTCAGCAAAGCAAGTAAACAACGCGTAATTTGTGACGTCAAAGACCTATTTATTTGGTTTGGCGTGCCAGAGATAGCTCGCAAACACAAGTTTCGTGACTCAGGCAATCAAAATCGCAGTTACAACAGAAATACGCAGAAACTAGACTTTGTTGCGAACAGGGTACACGGTTAGTTAACTATAGGTTAAAAATTCATGGTGGAACGTTTGGAAAGTTAATCATGATTAAGTTCGTTAAATATTTGGGCAACTTTATTTTTCATAATTATACTCATTGCTATCCTGAAAAATTTATAATTTCCCTTCATTTCATAAAATAAACTAGGCCGAATAGAGCCTAATGCATTGCATAATTGAATTTAAAGGCCCAATTCGATATTTGCAGCAAATCGAATATACCAAACCTAACCTGAATTCGTTTTAGCGTCATATCTATTCAACTTTTTTTACTGGGCCCTTAGTCTAAAACAAGAAAATGAAATTAAGAAAACAGTAAGAGAAGAATAAATGACTTTCCACGATTAATCAGTTCCAATTTATTGTAGTTTAATTAATAAAATAGATTTGATTCCAACGGGAAATAGTATAAAGACGTTCATTGATGAAAGGATGACCAAGCGTGTTCTGCTCAATGGATTTATAATCTTCAGAGGCTTCTACGTCTTAATTCTCGTGAATGAGTTGTACAAGGAAACTGCGTTTATTTTCTACCCTCGGTACGTCTTATCGTGTAGAGTGAACGATTGAGCTCATCGCCAAAGAAATTATCTCTTTCTCGAGATAGTCGGTCATTTCGTAATATATAAGGCATTTACTCTTACCTCGGTGTGCTGAAACACCCTGAATGTCTATAGCCCTCAGCGAGGGGTCCACTTCCTTTGGATTGACCCTCAACACTGCGACGTCATATGGCTTGTCATCGGGTGTCCTGTAAACCAATCTTGCCCACGTGGGCGAAATACTCTTGTTGTCGTCATCCCTTCGAAGCATAACCCTAATACCGCTGTCTGGCGCCTGAAACAAGTCTACCCTCTTAACCTTGATCGCCTTTTAATCTCCTTCCCTTCCTCAATCATTGTTTTGATATCCAATTTTGCAATCGACAATTCCTCCAAGGATGAAAGAAAACATCACGTGCGTCTTAAACGAGAGAGAGAGAGAGAGAGAGAGAGAGAGAGAGAGAGAGAGAGGAGGACGAGGAACTGAAGCGCTCCTTCCAGTGAGTGAAGAGAAGCAAGCCTACGGTCTCTGACACACGACACAACGCGTGTGTCAGAGGCTGGCGTTGAGAGACCGAGAGGGGGAGGGGGAGAGGAATAACCGAAGGGCTCCTTCGAGTGAGTGAAGAGAAGCAGGCCTACGGTCTCTGACACACGACACAACGCGTGTGTCAGAGGCTTGCGTTACACTTTCAAGCCATGGTTTCACTCGACTCAGGCGCGACTTCCCAAATCGAGGTCTAAGATGTTTACACATCAAAAACCTTTTTTATTAAAAGGTCCTCAGAATTCTACGCACAAGAATTATTGGATAGATATTGGGTATAAGTGCAGACAAGGTCAATCCTCTTCGGGGAAAATTACATAAAGTTAACTTAGATCAGAGATTTTGTAGGCTGTGTGTTGACGAAAATGCATCTTAGGACCTCTTCCATAACTTCTTCCATCTCTACTCCCCCCTCCTCTTCAGTTTCCCTCCACTACTAATCCTTATTTATAATTATTTCCCCTACTTCTCATCACTTACACTCACTTCCCCTACTCCCGATAATTTCCTCTAGTTCCCCTTTCTTATTTCACCTACTTTCCGTCTCATCATTTCCCCTACATGACCTCCCCTCATTTCCCCCAATTCCCTTCCCCTATTTTCCCTTCACTTTCCATACTTCCCAGCCTATCAATTCCTCTACTTCCTCTCCGTCATTTCCCCTCACTGCTTCTAATTTCCTTTTCCTCATTTCCGCTTACCTCCACTACTTACCTTTCCCTAATTTCCGCTCACTTCCCTTACTTCCCTCCCCTTATTTTCCCTCACTTCCCCTAATTCCGCTCCAATCATTTCCCCTCACTTCCACCCTCCCCAGGAAAAAAGTGCCACGGACTGCCAAAATTAATGACGCAGTAATTGAATTTTAGTAGTGATATATATTGTGGAAGACAGTTTACTATTATTTAAACAATTAATGATTACTGTGTTACACTGAAAAAATACTTTTGACGAAATTCATGGTAAGGACGGTATTTTTAAAAATGTTTTCTTAAGTAATTATTTATATTGGATGAATCACAAATTTTCAAGTATTCATTAACTAATTTGTAATTGTTTAAACAAATTTGATTTGTTTAAATAATTTTTTTCGCCTGCAAATAGTGAAAAAAAAATATTATTTGTAGTGACAAATGATACAGTTCATAAATTACAAGAATAACATTTCTTGCCTAACATATTTTGTAATTATTTAAACAATTTTCATTTGTTTAAACAATTTTTTCCCTGTTAATCATACAAAGTTTCTTTTTCTGGAATTAATAACATAATTAGCGAATGTTAAAAGTAATGTTTTTGTTCCTTAGGATATTTCGATATTTAGAAAAAAATGGCATTTGTTAAAACAATTTTTTTAACATTTGCAGAAAACAATTAATAAAAAATTAAAAATTAAAAACAATTGATATTACTTGGCCCTTTTCATGGGAAAGATGGAGAAAATGTTAGTTAAAAAAAATCATTATTGTTTACATCAGGGTATACGCTGTGAAATAAAAAATAATAAATAACAAGCGACATAATCTAAGAGATTAAAAAAAAAGAATTTTCTCCACCATTCCTATGAAAGGCGCAAGTGGATGATTATTAATTGTTTAAATAATTGCAAAAATGTCTTCAAGAATAAATATCACTTTTAACATTCATCAACTTCATTATTAATTCCATAAAATAATAGCTTTTCAAGATTTGCAGAGGGAAAAATTGTTTAAACAAATAAAAATTGTTTAAATAATTGTAAAATGTCCTTCACACAAAATATCACTCTTAGCATTCGTTAACTGCGTTTTTGATTCCAGAAAGTAGTAACTTTTCAAGATTTACTGGACAAAAAATTATTCAAACAAATGAAAATTGTTTAAATAATTGCCAAATATCGCTGAAAAAATATATGATCCTCAACATTCGTTGTGTCACTAATTTCAAAAAATAATCACTTTTTACGATTTACAGGTGAAAATTTTTTTGTATAAAAGAAAATTGTTTATTGTATAATCACCAAAAATCTAAAACAAGAAATATTATTTTTAAAATTCATCAATCGTATCATTTCTCCAGAAAAAAATAACTGTTCACGATTTGAAGAAGAAAAAATGTTTAAACAAATAATAATGGTTTAAACAATTTCAAATTAGTAACAAAATAGTTTGAAATATGTCGCTTGTCGAATAAAACTAATTTATGTTGAGAAAGTTTAAAAAATTACCGGTTTTAGCATGAATTTGAGATAAAAGTGCTATTTCTTATTTTTTGGGGTATTTTCCGGGCACAATACAAGGGCACTGGAAGGTTAAAATTGAAAGTTATTCGGTGAAAATTCTTAATTAAACATGCCTTAAGAGGTGACCAAACTTTTTACGTTTAGGTAGAACAAAATTATACAATGAGAAATTGTTTAAACAATTATAAAATATTTTTAAACAATATATTGCTCTTGAAATTCATCATCTATATCGTTAATCCCGAAAAACCAACCGTTTTTCAAGGGCCAAAAAAAACATAAAATATGTCATTATAATAAAATTCGGTAGTTGATTGGCCTTTTCTGCAGTTTTCTGTTTCACCAGAAATTACTGAATAAGCTGCGACGAATCAGCGTTGTCGTAGTGAAGGACCCAGTCGCTACTTTTCCACAAATCAGGCCAAATCTTGGCTCAATATTTCCGAAAGAATAGTCGTTTGCCCGTCAGTTGTACTTTTTCCCCGGGAGGATGGAGAGGGGAAGTTGGAGAAGGGAAAGCAAGGGACGGGAAAGGAAGTAGGAGAGGAGACGGGTAGTAAGGAGAAGGGAAGTGAGGGGAGGGAGTATGGAAGGAGGGAAATTGAAAGGAGGGGTATGTGGTGGGGAGGGAAAAAAGGTTGGATCTGATAGTGGAAGGGGAAGTTGAAAAGGAGAAAGCAAGGGCCGGGAAAGGAAGTAGAAGAGGAGAGGGGTATTAAGGAGAAGGGAAGTAAGGTAGAGGAATGAGGGATGGAGAAGTGAGGGGAGGGAGTATGGAGGGGAGGGAAATTAAAAGGAAGGGGATGTGTTGGAAAGGACAATAAGGTAGGATCAGATAGTCGAAGGGGAAGTTGGAGAGGAGAATTCAAGGGACGAAAAAGGAAGTAGGAGTGGAGAGGGGTAGTAATGAGAAGGGAAGTGAGGTAGAGGAATTAGGGATGGAGAAGTGAAGGGAGGAAGTATGGAGGGGCGGGAAATTGAAAGGAGGGGTATGAGGTGGGGGGAATAAGGTGGGGTCGAATAGTGGAAGAGGAAGTTGGAGAGGGGAAAGCAAGGAACGGGAAAGGAAGTAGGAGGGGTGAGGGGTAGTAAGGAGAAGGAAAGGACCTTAAAATCAAAGTTGATTCGGCGCCACCGTCTGAATTAAAATAAATATACATTACCTCTCTGACGACATGTGAACACGTCAATATCGTGCCCGACTTTACATCCACTAGGACTCCAGTTCCCCAAGATGAACCACATTTTACAGTTACTACACTTTTATCTAGAAGATCTGGGAAATTTGGAAATATATTTTTCAACATAGGAATTATTATTATATCAGGTAAATGTTTAATTTGATGACTTTTCCGAATTTTCGTTTGCATCCTTTCAAACCTTCTTGAAAATTTTCTTTTTCGGCTAAAAATCAAATATCCTTTGGGGCAAGTCAAGTATTTTAGCCCTAAAACGAACAAAAACAGTTCGGACTTTTTGGAAAAAGCTCCACTTTTAGGGTTTCAGCCCCGGACAGAAACCCTTATATTTTCGGTCTGGTGTCCGTCCGTCGTACTTTTCTTCCAGGAGGGCAAGTGAGAGAATTGAGGGGAAATGAGGGAAAAGGATATACGGAAAATTAGGGGAAATAAGGAAAAATTGGAGAGGAGAAGTAGGGAAAACGAGGGGAAATGAGACAAAAATTAAGGTAATTAAAGTAGGGGAAATTAGGAGAAATGGGGAGGTGTAAGTAGGAGAAATGAAGAAGGGAAAGTAGGGGAAATTAGAGAAAATGATGGAAAATGAGAGGAAATTAGGGTAGGGAGGGGAAATGAAGGGATAGGGAGTATCATTATTTAATGGAGGGGTAGAAAGAGAAATTATGTAGGTGTAGGGGAAGCGAGAGGAATTGAGGGCAGAGGAAGTACGTGAAATTAAGGGCAATGAGGGGTGGGGAAGTAGAGGAAGTGACGGAAAATGAGAGAAGGTGTAGTACGCGAAATAAAGAAACACAAGGGGTAGAGAAGTAGGGGGAATTAGGGAAAATCTAGTGGGGAAATTGAGGGCCATGGTAGAAAAAACTAGGAAAAATGAAAGGAATAGAAGTAATGAATTAGTGCAAATTATGGGAGGGGGAGTAGTCAAATTAGGGGAAATAAGAGAATGAGGAGTAGGAGCAGTAGGGGAATTAAGGGAAGGGAAAGTAGGTGTAGTGAGGTTAAATAAGGAAGAGGATGCGCGGGAAAGTAAGGGAAATGAGTGAAGGAGATGTATGGACAATTAGGGCAAATGAGGGAAAATGAAAGAAAATGAAGGGAAGAAAAGTAGGGAAAAAGAGAAAAAATTGGGGAGGGTAAGTGGGAAAAATGAGGAGAACTCAAGAGAAGCAAAGTAGACAAAATCTGAAGAAATAGGGGTAAAAGTGGGCTAAATTAGGAGGGGGTAGTAGGGGAAATTAGGGAAAATGAGAGGAAAATAGGAGCAGAGAGGGGAAATTGAAGAAGGTGGAGTATCAGTATTTAGGGGAGAGATGGAAATGGAAATTATTAAGGAGTAGGGGAAGCAAAAGGGCATTACAGGAGGGGAAGTACGTGAAATTAAGGAAAATGAAGGATGGGGAAGTAGGTGTAGTGAGGGGAAATAAACGAAGGGGTGGTACGCGAAATGAAGTGACACGAGAGGCGAGGAATAGGAAAAATTATGGAACATTAAGTAGGGAGATTGAGGAGGGAAGTAGGAGAAACAAAGAAAAATGAAAGGAGTGGAAGTAGTGAATTAGTGGAAACTATGGAAGGGTGAGTAGACAAAGTAGGAGAAATGAGGGGATGAGAAGTAGGTGAAGTAGGAAAATTGAGTGAAGGGGAAATGCATGATGTGAGGGTAAATAAGAGAGAAGAAGTGAGGGAACGTAGGGGAAAAGAGGAAAGGGGATGTAGGGAAAATTAGAGGAAATGTAAAAAATGAAAGAAAATAAAGGGAAGAAAAGTAGGGGAAATAAGAGAAAATTGGGGAAGGTAAGTAGGGAAAATTGAGGGAAATGAGTGGAAATTATTCGAAGCAAAGTAGGTAAAATCAGAGGAAAGTAGGAGTAGAGGGGAAATTATGGGAGGGGGAGTATTAGTACTTAGGGAAGGGGTGGAAAGAGGAAATTATGCAGAAGTAGGAAAAAAGAGAAAATGTGGTAAGGGGAGGGGAAATACGTGAAATAAAGGAAAATGAGGAATGGGTAAGTAGAAGAAGTGGAAGAAAATGAGGTAAGGGGAAGTACGCGAAATAAAGGGACAAGAGGGGTGAGGATGTAGAGAAAATGAGGGGTGATAAAGTAGGGAGATTGAGGAGGGAAGTAGGAGAAACTAGGAAAAATGAAAGGAGTGGAAGTAGTGAATTAGTGGAAATGATGGAAGGGGGAGTAGGCAGAGTAGGAGAAATAAGGGGATGAGAAGTGGGTGAAGTAGGTGAAGTAGGGGAATTGAATGAAGGGGAAGTAGGTGAAATGAGGGGAAATAAGGGAGAAGAAGTGAGGGAAAGTAGGGGAAAAGAGGAAAGGGGATGTAGGGAAAATTAGGGGAAACATGGAAAAATTCAAGAAAATGAAAGATAGAAAAGTAGGGGATATGAGAACAAAGTGAGGAGGGTGAGTATGGAAAATTAAGGGAAATGAAGACAAGATTATTCCAAAAAAGGTACCAAATATTTTTTTTCAATAAAATGTAGTCAATTTTTGGTTTTCTTCAGAAATATTATATAATTTAAAAAATGTATTTTTTTGAAATACTTACAATGTTGAATTTAATCGTTAATTTAGCTTTCAAGTTCGACTTTTAATTTTTCTCTGTCGATATAACATTACACTTTTTTTATACACATCTAGCAGAATAAACAACATAAATTTATAATCACTTTTAAAATTTTGAATTAATAAATTTTAAATGTTTTTAAGACCCTTTATTTTGAACAATTTACCCTAAAATTGGGAAAAGTCATCAAAGTCAACAATCATCCTCCATTATAAAAATCAGGTTACCGTAAACTGGGGTTAAGTGGCCCATGTGGGGAAAGCGGCACATCCTTAATTCTGAATTTAAAACGCGATATTGATTTATCTGTGTTATACAATTTAATTTTTATAATTGTTAGTTACAAACCTATATATTTCTGACCAAGAAGAAGAAAAAAATGAAACGCAAAATTGAGGATGCGCCGCTTTCCCCCACATGTGCCACTTAGCCCCAGTTTACGGTAAATAAAACGAATATTAATATTTACCAGCCAACTTTGAATTTTCAGTTCCAAAATTTTCTTTGATCACAGGCTGAGTTTTTAGTGATCGACAGCATTGCATGCGACTGAGAACTTGCTGCAAGCAGGAATTCAGATTTGCAACAAATGTATAATCCACCCATTCGCCACGACACCAACTCAAGGGAGCTATCACCATACCACAGATTCGACGTTGCCCCCTGTTATCAAAATGAAACTTATCTAATTTTGAATTTTAAACAAGTACAGGGATTACAGCGTAATAGAGCTAAAAAAAGGGGAAATAGGGTAATTTAAAAAAAGGGGAAATCTAGGGGAAAGATTAAAAATTGATTTTTACATTCAGGAAAGAAGAAACAATCTTTTTACAACAAATTTTATAGTTTTTAAATAAGCCTGAGAAAACATTAAATTTGTTAAATAAACAATTTTTATATGTTTTAAATTGTTCTCATACTCAATAGTAGCAAAAATTGGTTAAAATGTTAATACAGGATATTATCGAGGGGAAAACAACTCCTCAAAATGCAGTCAAAATGTAGTTGAATTATCATTTTTTATTAGATTAATTTTTAATAAAAAAATGAGTAGTTAAATTTTTAGTTACAAAATTAATTTTAAAACAAGAAAAAAACATATTTTCTACAAGAGAAAACTAAGTTTCAACAAAATACATAAAAATTTAACTAAAGAAGATCAATTTTCAACCAAAAATGGAATGGTTACATTTTGAATTTAAAAAATTAATTTTCTATCAGAAAGACAAATTTTAAACGAAATGCATGAATTTTCAACCAAGTGGTTGAATTCATAACTATAACAGATACATTTTCAGCCAAATAGTTGCATTTAAACTAAAAAAGATAAATTTTCAACCAAAAGTGAAATGCTTAAATTTGCAGTTGAAAAATTAATTTTAAAACAAAAAAAGAAAGAAATTTAAAACAAAGTAATAAAAATTTCTAGCAGAAAAAAACAACTCGTTTTTAACAAAATACATAAACTTTCTACTAAAAAAGGTCAATTTTCAACAAAAAATGGAATAGTTACACGTTGAATTAAAAAATTATTTTCTACCAAAAAGACAAAATTTTAACACAATAGATGCATTTTTAACCAAATAGTTAAATTTACAACTATAACAGATACATTTTCAACCAAATAGTTGCATTTAAACTAAAATAGATAAATTTTTAACCAAAAATGAAATGCTTAAATTTTCAAATATTTTCAGCCAAATAGTTGCATTTGAAGTAAAAAAAATAATTTTTAAACAAAACTGAAATGCTTAAATTTTTAACCAAAAATGAAGTACATTTTCAATTTAAAAAATTAATTTTTTACAAAAAAAAAAGAATTTTTAATAAAACAGTTGCATTTTCAACTGGAAAAGAAAAATTTTGAATCAAAAATAGAATACTTGTATTTTTAATTTGAAAAATTAATTTTCTACAAAAAAAAATTTATACAAATAAGTTAAATTTTTAGTCAAAGAGAAGAATTTGCATCTAAAACTGTACTAAAAAAGACATAATCTTTAATGATATACATAAATTTTCAATCAAATAGTCGAATTTTAAACTGAACAAAAAATTAAATTTACAATAAAAGTGGAATAGTTGAATTTTCAGTTAGATGAGCCGTCTTCGAACTCTTGTATCATATTACATCATACTATATCATACTGTATCATATAGTGTGATAG
>JAABKJ010010049.1:0-11060 GCA_011634705.1 Andricus grossulariae
TTTCACTGAATTTTATAATAATGTTCGAATATTTTTCTGAATAATATACAGTGGATTGGATTTAAAATTGTTATTCTTTTTGAATTCGTGGGAATTCCCGATTGATTGCAATGGTTTGAACGAAGTTTCAAAGCTTTTTTTTCCTATTGCAAAAACCATGGCATTTTCAGGACTTTATGACAGGTTTCAGGGATTAATTTAATGGTTTTAACTGAATTTTATAATAATGTACGAATATTTTTCCAATTAATTTAGTGATTTGAATTTGAAATTGTTATTCTTTTCGAATTCTTGGGAATTCTTGATTGATTTGAATGGTTTGAAGGAGGTTTCGAAGATTTTTTTCCTCTTATAGAAATCATGGCATTTCGAGGACTTTTTGACAGGTTCCCGAGATTAATCTAATGGTTTCCACTGCATTTCATAATAATGTTCAAATATTGTTCAATTAATTTATGTTGATTTGAATTTGAAATTGTTATTCTTTTTGAATTGGAGGGAATTCTCGATTGATTTAAATGGTTTGAAGGAAGTTTCAAAGCTTTTCTTTTCCTCTTGTAAAGACCATGGCATTTTCAGGACTTTATGACAGGTTTCAGGGATTAATTTAATGGTTTTAACTAAATACTATAATAATTTTCGAATATATTTCTAATTAATTTATAGTGGTTTGAATTTGAAATTTTTATTCTTTTTGAATTCGAGGTAGCACTCGTTTGATTTCAATGGTTTGAACGAAGTGTCAAAGCTTTGTTTTCCTTTTATAAAAATCATGGCATTTTTAAGACTTTCTGACAGGTTCCAGGGATCAATTTAATGGTTTTCACTGAAACTTATACTAATATTCGAATATTCTTCTAATCAATTTATAGTGATTAGAATTTGAAACTGTTATCCTTTTTGAATTCGAGGAAATTCTCGATTGATTTCAATGGTTATAACGAAGTTTCAAAGCTTTTTTTCCCCTTTATAAAATTCATGGCATTTTTCAGGACTTTAGACAGGTTCCAGGGATTAATTTAATGCCTTTCACTGAATTTTATAATAATGTTCGAATATTTTTCTGAATAATATACAGTGGATTGGATTTAAAATTGTTATTCTCTCTGAATTCGTGAGAATCCTCGATTGCTTTCTATGGTTTGAAGGAAGTTTCAAAGCTTTTTTTTCCTCTTGTAAAAATCATGGCATTTTTAGGAATTTTGACTGGGTCCAGGGATTAATTTAATGGTTTTCACTGAAATTTATAATGATAATCGAATATTTTTCTAATAAATTTATAGTGATTTGAATTTGAAACTGTTATTCTTTTTAAATTCGAGGAAATTCTCGATTGATTTTAAGGGTTTGAAGGAAGTTTCAAAGCTTTTTTTCTCTTGTAAAAATCATGGCATTTTCAGGACTTTTGACTGGTTCCAGGGATTAAATAAATGCTTTTCACTGACTTTTATAATAATGTTCGAATATTTTTCTGAATAATATACGGTGGATTGGATTTAAAATTGATATTCTTTTTGAATTCGAGGGAACCCTCGATTGCTTTCTATGGTTTGAAGGAAGTTTCAAAGCTTTTTTTCCTCTTGTAAAAATCATGGCATTTTAGGACTTTGGCAGGTTCCAGGGATTAATTTAATGGTTTTCACTGAAATTTATGAGGATAATCGAATATTTTTCTAATCAGTTTATAGTGATTTGAATTTGAAACTGTTATTCTTTTTGAATTCGAGGAAATTCTGGATTGATTTTAGTGGTTTGAAGGAAGTTTCAAAGCTTTTTTTCCCTTGTAAAAATCATGGCATTTTTAGGCATTTTTGACAGTTTCCAGGGAATTATTAAATTGTTTTCACTGAATTTTATAATAATGTTCGAATATTTTTCTAATGCATTTATAGTGATTTGAATTTGAAATTGTTATTCTTTTCGAATTCTTGATTGATTTGAATGGTTTGAAGGAAGTTTCGAAGATTCTTTTCCTCTTATAGAAATCACGGCATTTCGAGGACTTTTTGACAGGTTCCCGAGATTAACCTAATGGTTGCCACTGCATTTCATAATAATGTTCAACTATTCTTCCAATTAATTTATGTTGATTTAAATTTGAAATTGTTATTCTTTTTGAATTCGAGGGAATTCTCGATTGATTTAAATGGTTTGAAGGAAGTTTCAAAGCTTTTCTTTTCCTCTTGTAAAAACCATGGCATTTTTAGGACTTTTGACAGGTTCCAAGGATTAATTTAATGCTTTTCACTGAATTTTAAAATAATGTTCGAATATTTTTCTGAATAATATACAGTGGATTGGATTTAAAATTTTTATTCTTTTTGAATTCGAGGGAATCCTCGATTGCTTTCTCTGGTTTGAAGGAAGTTTCAAAGCTTTTTTTCTCTTGTAAAATTCATGGCATTTTTAGGACTTTTTGACAGGTTCCAGGGATTAATTTAATGGTTTTCACTGAATTTTATAATAATGTACGAATATTTTTCTAATTAATTTATAGTGATTTGAATTTGAAATTGTCATTCTTTTCGAATTCTTGGGAATCCTTGATTGATTTGAATGGTTTGAAGGAAGTTTCGAAGCTTTTCTTCCTCTTATAGAAATCATGGCATTTCGAGGACTTTTTGACAGGTTCCCGAGATTAATCTAATGGCTTTCACTGTATTGCATAATAATGTTCAAATATTCTTCCAATTAATTTATGTTGATTTGAATTTGAAATTGTTATTCTTTTTGAATTCGTGGGAATTCTCGATTGATTTCAGTGGTTTGAACTAAGTTTCAAAGCTTTTTTTCCTTTTATGAAAATCATGGCATTTTTAGGACTTTCTGGCAGGCTCCAGGGATAATTTAATGGTTTTCACTGAATTTTGGAATTAGTTTCGAATATTCTTCCAATAAATTTATGTTGATCTGAATTTTAAATTGTTATTCGTTTTGAATTCGAGGGAATTCTCGATTTATTTTAATGCTTTGAAGGAAGTTTCGAAGCTTCTTTTTCCTCTTGTAAAAACCATGGCATTTTCAGGACTTTCTGACAGGTTCCAGGGTTTGATTTAATGGTTTTCACAGAATTTTATAAGAATGCTCGAATGTTTTCTGAATAATATTTAGTGATTTGATTTCAAAATTGTTATTCTTTTCGAATTCGAGGGAATCCTCGATTAATTTTAAAGGTTTGAATGAAATTTCTAAGCTTTTTTTTCCTTTTATAAAAATCATGGCATTTTGAGAACTTTCTGACAGGTTCCAGGGATTAATTTAATGGTTTTCATGGAAATTTATAATCATTTTTGAGTATTTTTCTGATCAATTTATAGTAGTTTGTATTTGAAATTGTTATTCTTTTTGAATTCGAGGGAATTCTCGATTGATTTCAATGGTTTGAAGGAAGATTCAAAGTTTTTTTTTCCTCTCGTAAAAGTCATGGCATTTTTAGGACATTTGACAGGTTCTAGGGATTAATTTCATGTTTTTCACTGAGATTTATAATAATAATCGAATATTTCTCTCATCAATTTATAGTGATTTGAATTTGAAACTGTTATACTTTTTTAATTCGAGGAAATTCTCGATTGATTTTAATGATTTGAAGGAAGTTTCCACGCTTCTTTTTCCTCTTGTAAAAATCATGGCATTTTCAGGTCTTTTTGACGGGTTCCAGGGATTAATTTGATGGTTTTTACTGACTGGTATAATAACGTTCGAATACTTTTCTAATCAATTAATAGTGATTTGAATTTGAAATTGTTATTCTCTTTGAATTCGCGGAAATTCTCGAATGATATCTATGGTTTGAAGGACGTTTCGACGTTTTTTTTCCTCTTATAAAAATCATGGCATTTTTAGGACTTTTTGACAGGTTCCAGGAATTAATATAATGTTTTTCACTGAAATTTGTAATACGATTCGAATATTTTTCTAATCAATTAATAGTGTTTTGGATTTGAAATTG
Organism: Andricus grossulariae; assembly: GCA_011634705.1. Lineage (NCBI taxonomy): Eukaryota > Metazoa > Arthropoda > Insecta > Hymenoptera > Cynipidae > Andricus > Andricus grossulariae. The sequence continues at coordinate 3,953 of JAABKJ010010049.1, forward strand.
TCATTCTTTTTGAATTCGTGGGAGTTCTCGATTGATTTCAATGGTTTGAACTAAGTTTCAAAGCTTTTTTTCGTTTTATAAAAATCATGGCATTTTTAGGACTTTCTGGCAGGCTACAGGGATTAATTTAATGGCTTTCACTGAAATTTATAATAATATTTGAATATTTTTCAAATTAATTTATAATGATTTGAATTTGAAATTGTTATTCTTTCTAAATTCGAGGGAATTCTCTATTAATTTCACTCGTTTGAACGAAGTTCCAAAGCCTTTTTTACTTTTATAAAAATCATGGCATTTTTAGGACTTTCTGGCAGGTTCCAGGGATTAATTTAATGTTTTTTACTGAAATTTATAATAATATTCGAATAATTTTATAATAAGCTTATAGTGATTTGAATTTGAAATTGAAATTCTTTCTGAATTCGAGGGAATTCTCGATTGACTCCAATGGTTTGAACGAAGTTTCAAAGCTTTTTTTTCCTCTTGTAAAAATCCTGGCATTTTTAGGACTTTTTGACAGGTTCCAGGGACTAATTTAATGGTTTTCACTAAATTTTATAATACCGTTCGAATATTTTTCTAAACAATTTATAGTGATTCGAATTTGAAATTGTCATTCTCTTTGAATTCGCGGAAATTCTCGATTGATTTCTATGGTTTGAAGGAAGTTTTGACATTTTTTTTTATCTTATAAAAATCATGGCATTTTTGGGACTTTCTGACAAGTTCCTGGGATTAATTTAATGGCTATCCCTGAAATTTATAATAATATTCGAAAATTTTTCTAATTAATTTATAGTGATTTGAATTTGAAATTGTCATTCTTTTTGAATTCGAGGGAATTCTCGATTGATTTCAATGGTTTGAACGAAGTTTCAAAGCTTTATTTTTTCCTCTTATAAAAATCATTGCATTTTTAGGACTTTCAGACAGGTCCCAGGGATTGATTTAATGGTTCTCACTGAATTTTATAATAATTTTCGAATATTTTTCTAAATAATATGTATTTATTTGAATTTGAAATTGTTATTCTTTTTGAATTCGAAGAAATTCTCAATTGATTTCAATGGTTTGAAGGAAGTTTCAAAGCTGATTTTTCCTCTTGTAAAAATCGTGGCATTTTTAGGACTTTTTGACAGGTTCCAGGGATTAATTTAATGGTTTTCGCTGAATTTTATAATAAAGTTTATATATTTTTCGAATTAATATATAGTGATCTGAATTTGAAATTGTTATTCTTTTTGAATTCGAGGGAATTCTCGATTGACATCTATGGTTTGAAGGAAGTTTCGACGTTTTTTTTTCCTCTTATAAAAACCATGTCATTCTCAAGACCTCTTGACATGTTCCAGGGTTTAATTTAATGGTTTGCACTGCATTTTATAATAATGTTCGAATATTTTTCTAATTAATTTATAGTGATTTGAATTTGAAATTGTCATTATTTTTTAATTCGAGGGATTTCTCGATTGATTTCAATGGTTTGAACGAAGTTTCAAAGCTTTTTTTCCTTTTATAAAAATCATGGCATTCTTAGGACTTTCGGACAGGTTCTAGGGATTGATTTAACGCTTTTCACTAAATTTTATTATAATGTTCGAATATTTTTCTATTTAATATATAGTGATTTGAATTTGAAATTGTTATTCTCTTTGAATTCGGGGGAATTCCTGATTGATTTTAATGGTTTGAAGGAAGTTTCAAAGCTTTTTTTCCTCTTATAAAAGTAATGGCATTTTGAGGACTCCTTGACAGGTTCCTGGTATTCATTTAATGGTTTCACTGAATTTTATAATAATGCTCGAATATTTTTCTAATTAATTTACTTAGAATAAATGAAGAACTACACAGAAATTGAGGAAATCCTTCTATTTTTACATATTTGAGAATATCTCAGAGAGGTCCACTTGAAGTACTCAATATTTCTAGCAGTTAGCTTGAAAAAAAGACGTTATTGTAAACTGACCCTTGACACATGGTTACTCTTCAATCTCGAAATCAGTCGCGAATGTCCCCGAGAAGAGGAAGGTCGGGTCTCCCAGAATTTGGGAAAGAAACAAAATATTAAATGCCAAAGTTTAATTATTTGTAAGAGTGTAACCTGAAAATCGAAAAAAAATACAAAATATTGGAGGCTACGTTGCCAGGTAAGTAGATTGTACCAATTTATATTTGTTAATTGATTTCAGTAGTTTGAACGGAATTAATTGATTAATTAATTAATTGAGGGATTATTTTGCGGTTTTTACTGATTTCTATAATAGAGCTAGAATATTTTCTTGATTAATTTATGGTGATTTGAATTTAAAATGGTCTTTCTTTTTTAATTCGAGAGAATTCTCGATTGATTTCTATGGTTTGAAGGAAGTTTACAAGTTTTTTCCCCCTCTCATAAAAATCATGGCATTTTTAGGACTTTTCGACAGGTCTCAGGGATTAAATCAATGGTTTTGACTGAATTTTATAATAATTTTCGGAGATATTTCTAATCAATTTATACTGATTTCAATTTAAAGTTGTTATTCTTTTTGAATTCGAGGGAATTCTCGATTGATTCTAATGTATTGGAGGAAGTTTCAAGGACTTTTTTCTTCCTCTTATAAAAATTATTGCAATTTCACGATTTTCTCACAGGTTCCAGGGATTAATTTAATTGTGTTCACTGAATTTTATAATTACTTTTGAATATTTTTCTAATTAATTTATAGTGAGTTGAATTTGAAATTGTTATTCTTTTTGGATTCGAGGGAATTCTCGATGGATTTCAATGGTTTGAAGGAACTTTTAAAGCTTTTTTTTTCTTCTTACAAAAATCATGGCATTTTTAAGACTTTTTACAAGTTATAGCGATAATTTGATGGTTTTCACTGAATTGTATAATAACGTTCGAATATTTTTGTAATTAATTCATATTGATTTGAATTTGAAATTGTTATTCTCTTCGAATTCGAGGGAATTCTCGATTGATTGTAATCGTTTACAGAAAGTGTTGAAGCTTTTTTTTCCTATTATAAAAATCATTGCATTTTTAGGACTTTCTGAGAGGTTCCAGAGATTAATTTAATTGTTTTCACTGAACTTTATAATAACGTTCGAAAAATTTTCTAATTAATTATTACTGATTTGAATTTGAAATTGTTTTTTTTTTTTTAATTCGAGGAAATTCTCGATTTATTTCAATGGTTCGAAGGAAGTTTAAAAGTTTTTTCCCCCTCTCATAAAAATCATGGCATTTTTAGGACTTTCTGACAGGTTCCAGGGATTAATTATATGTTTTCACTGCCTTCTATAATAACGTTCGAATATTTTTCTAATTCATTTATAGTGATTGGAATTTGAAATTGGTATTCTTTTTGAATTCGAGGAAATTCTCGATGGATTTCAATGGTTTGAAGAAACTTTCAAAGCTTTTTTTTTTATTCTTACAAAAATCATGGCATTTTTAAGACTTTTCGACAAGTTCGAGCGATAATTTGATGGTTTTCACTGAATTCTATAATAACGTTCGAATATTTTTCTAATCAATTTATTGTGATTTGAATTCCAAATTGTTATTCTTTTTGAATTCGAGGGAATCCTCGAATGATTGAAATGGTTTGAAGAAAGTTTTGAAGATTTTTTTTCCTCTTATAAATATCCTTGCATTTTTAGGACTTTTTGAGCAGTTCCAGGGATTAATTAATTTGTTTTCACTGAATTTTATACTGACGTTCGAATATTTTTCCAATTAATTTATAGTTACCGGAATTTGAAATTGTTATTCTCTTCGAATTCGAGGGAATTCCTGATTTATTTTAATGGTTTGAAGGGAGTTTCAAAGCTTTTTTTTCCTGTTATAAAAGTCATGGCTTTTTTAGGACTTCTTGACACATGGTTGCCCTTTATTCTCAAAATCAGTTGCGGGCGTGCTTGAGAAGAGGAAGGTCGAGTCTCCCAGAATTTGGGAAAGAAACAAAATATTAGATGATAAAGTTTGATTATTTGTAAGAGCGTAACCTGTAAATCGGAAAGGAATAGAAAATGTTGGAGGCTACTTTGCGAGATGAGTAGATTATATCAATATATATTCGTGAATTGATTTTAGTACTTTGAATGGAATTAATTAATTAATTAATTAAGAATAGGATTATTTAAATGGTATTTACTGAATTTTATAATAATATTTGAATAATTTTCTGAATAATTTATAGTGATTTGAATTTGAAATGGTCATTCTTTTTGAATTCGAGAGAATTCAAGATTGATTTAAATGGTTTGAAGGAAGTTTCAAAGATTTTTCTCTCATAAAAATCATGGCAATTTTAGGACTTTTTGAAAGGTTCCAGGGATTAGTTAAGTGGTTTTCACTGAAATTGATAATAATATTCGAATGCTTTTCTAATCAATTTATAGTGATTTGAATTTGAAATTGTTATTCTTTTTGAATTCGTGGGAATCCTCGATTGATTCTAATGGTTTGAAGAAAGTTTCAACGATTTTTTTTTCCTCTTATAAAAATCGTTGCATTTTTAGGACTTTTTGACAGGTTCCAGGGATTCATTTAATGGCTTTCAATGAATATTATAATAATGTTCGAATATTTTTCTAATGAATATATAGTGATTTGAACTTGAAATTCTTATTTTTTTTTAATTCGATGGAGTTCTCGATTGATTGTAATGGTTTAGAGAAAGTTTTAAAGCTTTTTTTTCTCTTATAAAAATCATTGCATGTTTAGGACTTTCAGACAGGTCACAAGGGTTAATTTAATTGTCTTCACTGAATTTTATAATAACGTTCGAGTATTTTTCTCATTAATTTATAGTGATTTGAATTTGTAATTGTTATTCTTTTTGAATTCGAAGAAATTCTCGATTGATTTTAATGGTTTGAAGGAAGTTGCGAAGCTTTCTTTCCCCTTATCAAAATCATGGCATTTTGAGGACTTTTTGACAGGTTCCAGGATATGATTAAATGGTTTTCACTTCATTTTATACTAATGTTCAAATATTTTTCTGAATAATATATAGTGATTTGAATTTTAAAATGTTATTCTTTTTTAATTCGAGGGAATTCACGATTGATTTCAATGGTTTCAAGGAACTTTTAAAGCTTTTTTTTCCTCTTTTAAAAATCATGGCACTTTTAGGACTTTTTGACAGGTTCCAGGGATAATTTGATGGTCTTCACTGAATTGTATAATAAAGTTCGAATAATTTTCTAATGAATTTATAGTGATTTGAATTTGAAATTGTTTTTCTCTTTAAATTCGAGGGAATTCCTGATTGATTTTAATGGTTTGAAGGAAGTTTCAAAGCTTTTTTTTCCTCTTATAAAAGTAATGGCATTTTGAGGACTCCTTGACAGGTTCCTGGTATCCATTAAATGGTTTCACTCAATTTTATAATAATGTTCGAATATTTTTCTAATTAATTTACTTAGAATAGATCAAGAACTACACAGTATTTCAGGGATTCCTTCTATTTTTACATTTTCGAGAATATCTCAGAGAGGTCCACTATAAGCACTCAATAATTCCAGCAGTTAACTTGAAAAAAAGACGTTATTGTAAACTGACCCTTCACACATGGTTACTCTTCAATTTCAAAATCAGTGGCGGGCGTGCCTAAAAAGAGAAAAGTAGGGTCTTCCAGAATTTGGGAAAGAAACAAAATATTAGATGCTAAAGTTTGATTATTTGTAAGAGTGTAACCTGAAAATAAAAAAAAAATTAGAAAATGTTGGAGGCTACGTTGCCAGATAAGTAGATTATACCAATTTATATTTTTTAATTGATTTCAGTACTTTGAACGGAATTAATTGATTAATTAATTAATTAAGGGGTTATTTTATGGTTTTTACTGATTTCTATAATAGAGCTAGAATATTTTCTTAATTGATTTATGGTGATTTGAATTTGAAATGGTCTTTCTTTTTTAATTCGAGAGAATTCTCGATTGATTTCTATGGTTTGAAGGAAGTTCACAAGTTTTTTCCCCCTCTTATAAAAATCATGGCATTTTTAGGACTTTTCGACATGTTTCAGGGATTAAATTTATTGGTTTTGACTGAATTTTATAACAATGTTCGAATATATTTCCAATCAATTTATACTGATTTGAATCTGAAGTTGTTATTCTTTTTGAATTCGGGGGAATTCTCGATTGATTCTAATGGTTTGAAGGAACTTTCAAAGCTTTTTTTTTCTTCTTACAAAAATCATGGCATTTTTAAGACTTTTTACAAGTTCCAGCAATAATTTGATGGTTTTCACTGAATTGTATAATAACGTTCGAATATTTTTCTAATTAATTTATAGTGATTTAAATGTGAAATTGACATTCTCTTCGAATTCAAGGGAATTATCGATTGATTGTAGTGGTTTACAGGAATTTTAAAGCTTCTTTTCCTATTATAAGAATCATTGCATTTTTAGGACTTTCTGAAAGGTTTCAGGGATTAATTCAATTGTTTTCACTGAATTTTATAATAACATTCGAATATTTTTCTAATTAATTTATAGAGATTTGAATTTGAAATTGTTATTCTCTTTGAATTCCAGGGAATTCTCGATTGACTTTAATGGTTTGAAGGAATTAGCAAAGCATTTTTTGTCCTCTTAGAAAAGTCATGGCATTTTCAGGACTTTTGACAGGTTTCAGGGATTGATCTCATGGTTTTCACTAAATTTTATAATGATGTTCGAATATTTTTCTAATTGATTTACTTAGAATAAATCAAGAACTACACAGTATTTTAGGAATTCGTTCTCTTTTTACATTTTCGAGAATATCTCAGAGAGGTTCACTCGAAGGACTCAATATGTCCAACAGTTAACTTGAAGAAAAAGACGTTATTGTAAACTGACCTTTGACACATGGTTGCCATTTATTCTCAAAATCAGTCGCGGGCGTGCCTGAGAAGAAGGTCGGCCCTCCCAGAATTTGGGTAAGAAAAAAAAAATTGGATCCTAAAGTTTGATCATTTTTAAGAATGTAACCTGAAAATCAGAAAAAAATAGAAAATGTTGGTGGCTACTTTGCCAGATAAGTAGATCATACCAATTTATATTTGTGAATTGATTTTAGTACTTTGAATGGAATTAATTAATTAATTAAGAAAGGGA